>JAHSUH010000550.1:0-14977 GCA_025388415.1 Cynanchum wilfordii
AGAAAATTTTTAAAAAAGAAAAAGAAAACAAGTTCATAACTAGCTAACCATCCTCTTCTAATTTTTGCAATTTTATGTTTAGGAAATGTATTTCTAATGCCCATAGATTAGCTAAATGGGCTTAAACATACCTGGCTTTTCTGGAGAAATGGATGTAAATTCTCTCCCTACCGACTTTTTTTTTTTTTACAATGGGGGGAATATTTGTAACTCTGATGTTGATTCTAGATATTAATGGCTAATTACTCATTCATCAAAAAAAAAAAGAAAAAAGACCTATAAAGAAAGCTCTGCTTGATCGAGAATTATAAACGCCGGGTTGAATGAACTTTGGCAACTAGAGTTAATATCAAATCGGTGGTCGCTGTAAATATCCGTTGTTCCGGATACCAACTTATTCCATGTTTGTGTATAAGTTTCCTAGTGAATTATTCAAGACTATGCTTAGCATTATTGGAAGATTTTGGTGGCAAATAATGAAGAGGGAAAAGGAATCACATGGATTTTGATGCAGCAACTTTTTAATAACTATGGCAATATTGTTTTGAGAGATCACAAAGGATACATAAAATATCTCATGCTTGTCATCTAAATCACAAAGTAGCAACTAGTTTCCGCCCCTTGGTTCAATCACTAATCTTATCTAAAGAGATATATGTTCCTTTTACTTGTTGCTCTAATTTCAATCTATGTTATCAAATGGTGTTGGGGCACTGTTTAGCACATATAGGCAAATCTTTACAGCAAGATGTGCACTATAGGGAAGCATCCACCACCATCTGTTCTACCCTATTTTACATCATGATTGGCTTTGTATTCATATTTAAATTCACCCTTTTATATTTTTTCCCACGTGCTTTATTATTTCCACCATCTCTCTTTCTTTTTTTTTTTTTTTTAAAAGGAAGATATGTAAGTATGTATGTATATTGACGATGGATTTTAGCAGCTTTGTTTTCAGGGGGAAAAAATTCTGACTCAAAATGTCTGAACACACCTGTTTATGTAGTGTGTGACTGGCTTATTTATGCAATTGCTCAGATTGTCTTTTGTAAGATCCAATGGTGTATTTTATATTTATCCTGGCCTATGAACAATCCGACCCTCATGGTCCACTTTACTGGTCTTTCCTAACTATTTATGAAACCCAATCAAAGTCTCACATTTGTCTTTCCATATACACTTTCACTATCTACTTACACTCTGTTAATTTAAATAGAAGGCCTTTTATTATTTTCCTTGTGAGTTTGAATTTTATATAAATAATAGATACATATTACACACGTAGATTCAAGATGACTATATTATAAATTTTTATTTTTTTCAATCTATAGTAAAAAATTTTCTCATTAATTTGCCAATTTTTTTTATAAATTATATATAAATATTGTAATATTTAAAATATATTATTTAAGCATAAAGACTAATAAAAGGTTGAAGAATATTAAAACAATTAATATACTGTTATATAAAACTTTGTTATCTTATATATAAGAAAAAACAATTATCATTGAAGTTGAAAAAAAAGAAAAAGAAATATATATATAAATTAAAAGATCTTTAGAATGATAAAGAAATTACAAAAATTTATATTTATTATGTAAGCCAATTAAAGAAAAATCTTTTAGAAGATCTTATATAAATAAAAATTGAAAATTCCAATAAAGTCATAATAAGCGATATGAAAGGTCGTTAAACATAAATGTTTAATTTAAAACATAACAATATATATTGAAGTGACAAAAACCCCAAAACATGAGTATAATTACATCTTTTCGATACAAAATATAATAGAAACAATTAGAAAAAATTTTAAAAAAATGAAGAGGTCATAATAAGAATTTAAAAGGTCATTAGACATAAATATTTATTTAAAAAAACTTCTAAAGAATATAAAAGGTTATTAGTCAAAAATGTTTAATTAAAAACATAAAGTTGTTATAATTTAACTCATTAGTTGCTTCTTAAATATACATTTATTAAACTATACTTTTAAAAACTCCATAGTTAAGGGAAAATTAAAATATAATGTGAAAATAACTGCAGTTGGTCCCAAAATAATTATGTGTAAAAGACACATATTTATTTTAACTTGTCTAGTATAGTCCCAAATTTTCATTTTTTTTACATTTTTTAGTCCCATTTCTTTTAAATATAGTCCTTATTTCTACAGATTCAATGAAATCCTATTTTTGTGAAATCAAAAACTAACCAAAGTCTTAACTAAAAAAATGAAAATTAAAAAAAAAATGAAGAAAATAGTCAACCTCTACTTTTTTCATTATATAAATGTAACCATTTTAAATATTCCCATCCTTTATTAAATAAAAAAAGAAAAAGAGATTGGAAATAAAAAAAAAAAAAATAAAAAAAAAAAAAAAAAAAAAAAAACCAAAACAGAGATTGGCTAGTGACAAATCCCCTGCTGTAAAGATTTGCCTATATGTGCAAACAATGGTGCCCAACACCATTTGATAACATAGATTGAAATTAGAGCAACAAGTAAAGGAACATATATCTCTTTAGATAAGATTAGTGATTGAACCAAGGGGGAGAAACTAGTTGTTACTTTGTGATTTAGATGACAAGCATGAGATATTTTATGTATCCTTTGTGATCTCTAAAAACAATATTGCCATAGTTATTAAAGAAAGTTGCATCAAAATCCATGTGATTCCTTTTCCCTCTTCATTATTTGCCACCAAAATCTTCCAATAATGCTAAGCATAGTCTTGAATAATTCACTAGGAAACTTATACACAAACATGGAATAAGTTGGTATCCGGAACAACGGATATTTACAGCGGCCACCGATTTGATATTAACTCTAGTTGCCAAAGTTCATTCGAACCGGCGTTTGTATAATTCTCGATCAAGCAGAGCTTTCTTTATAGGTCTTTTTCTTTTTTTTTTTGATGAATGAGTAATTAGCCATTAATATCGGAATCAACATCGGGAGTTACAAAATATTCCCCATTGTTACACAAAAAAAAAAAGTAGGGGAGAGAATTTACATCCATTTCTCCAGAAAAGCCAGTATGTTTAAGCCCATTTAGCTAATCTATGGGCATTAGAATTACATTTCCTAAACATAAAATTGCAAAAATTAGAGAGGATGGTTAGCTAGTTATGAACGTGTTTTCTTTTTCTTTTTTTTTTAAATTTTCTCAGATGTATTGACGTTTTTAGGTTTTCTGACGGAATCTGTTAATAAGGACTTTATTTGTCTCTAATAAAAAACTTTGGGACTTTAAAAGTTAAAAAGAAAAATTTGGGACTAAACTTGCCAAAAATAAATATGTTTGGGACCAAACTCACGAATTATTCTCACATTATATAATTTTTTTACCCCCCTTAACTATGGAGTTTTTAAAAAGTATAGTTTAATAAATGTATATTTAAGAGCAACTAATGAGTTAAATTATAACAACTTTATGTTTTTTAATTAAACATTTTTGACTAATAACCTTTTATATTCTTTAGAAGTTTTTTTAAATAAATATTTATGTCTAATGACCTTTTAAATTCTTATTATGACCTCTTCATTTTTTTTTAAATCTTTTTTCTAATTGTTTCTATTATATTTTGTATCGAAAAGATGTAATTATACTCATGTTTTGGGGTTTTTTGTCACTTCAATATATATTGTTATGTTTTAAATTAAACATTTATGTTTAACGACCTTTCATATCGCTTATTATGACTTTATGAATTTTCAATTTTTATTTATATAAGATCTTCTAAAAGATTTTCTTTAATTGGCTTACATAATAAATATAAATTTTTGTAATTTCTTTATCATTCTAAAGATCTTTTAATTTATATATATATATTTTCCTTTTTTTTTTCAACTTCAATGATAATTTTTTTTCCTTATATATAAGATAACAAAGTTTTATATAACAGTATATTAATTGTTTTAATATTCTTCAACCTTTTATTAGTCTTTATGCTTAAATAATATATTTTAAATATTACAATATTTATATATAATTTTAAAAAAAAAAAATTGGCAAATTAATGAGAAAATTTTTTACTATAGATTGAAAAAAAATAAAAATTTATAATATAGTCATCTTGAATCTACGTGTGTAATATGTATCTATTATTTATATAAAATTCAAACTCACAAGGAAAATAATAAAAGGCCTTCTATTTAAATTAACAGAGTGTTAGTAGATAGTGAAAGTGTATATGGAAAGACAAATGTGAGACTTTGATCGGGTTTCATAAATAGTTAGGAAAGACCAGTAAAGTGGACCATGAGGGTCGGATTGTTCATAGGCCAGGATAAATATAAAATACACCATTGGATCTTACAAAAAAAACTGCAAGCAATTGCATAAATAAGCCAGTCACACACTACATAAAAGGTGTGTTCAGACATTTTGAGTAAGAATTTTTTCCCCGGAAAACAAAGCTGCTAAAATCCATCGTCAGTGTATACATACATACTTACATATCTTCCCTTATAAAAAAAAAAAAAAAAGAAAAGAGAGATGGTGGAAATAATAAAGCACGTGGGGAAAAAATAAAAAGGGTGAATTTAAATATGAATACAAAGCCAATCATGATGTAAAATAGGGTAGAACAGATGGGTGGGATGCTTCCCTATAGTGCACATCTTGCTGTAAAGATTTGCCTATATGTGCTAAACGGTGCCCAACACCATTTGATAACATAGATTGAAATTAGAGCAACAAAGAAAAGGAACATATATCTCTTTAGATAAGATTAGTGATTGAACCAAGGGGCGAGAAACTAGTTGTTACTTTGTGATTTAGATGACAAGCATGAGATATTTTATGTATCCTTTGTGATCTCTCAAAACAATATTGCCATAGTTATTAAAGAAAGTTGCATCAAAATCCATGTGATTCCTTTTCCCTCTTCATTATTTGCCACCAAAATCTTCCAATAATGCTAAGCATAGTCTTGAATAATTCACTAGGAAACTTATACACAAACATGGAATAAGTTGGTATCCGGAACAACGGATATTTACAGTGGCCACCGATTTGATATTAACTCTAGTTGCCAAAGTTCATTCGAACCGGCGTTTGTATAATTCTCGATCAAGCAGAGCTTTCTTTATAGGTCTTTTTCTTTTTTTTTTGATGAATGAGTAATTAGCCATTAATATCGGAATCAACATCAGGAGTTACAAAATATTCCCCATTGTTACACAAAAAAAAGTCAGTAGGGAGAGAATTTACATCCATTTCTCCGGAAAAGCCAGTATGTTTAAGCCCATTTAGCTAATCTATGGGCATTAGAATTACATTTCCTAAACATAAAATTGCAAAAATTAGAGAGGATGGTTAGCTAGTTATGAACTTGTTTTCTTTTTCTTTTTTTTAAATTTTCTCAGATGTATTGACGTTTTTAGGTTTTCTGACGGAATCTGTTAATAAGGACTTTATTTGTCTCTAATAAAAAACTTTGGGACTTTAAAAGTTAAAAAGAAAAATTTGGGACTAAACTTGCCAAAAATAAATATGTTTGGGACCCAACTCACGAATTATTCTCACATTATATAATTTTTTTACCCCTTAACTATGGAGTTTTTAAAAAGTATAGTTTAATAAATGTATATTTAAGAGCAACTAATGAGTTAAATTATAACAACTTTATGTTTTTTAATTAAACATTTTTGACTAATAACCTTTTATATTCTTTAGAAGTTTTTTTAAATAAATATTTATGTCTAATGACCTTTTAAATTCTTATTATGACCTCTTCATTTTTTTAAATCTTTTTCTAATTGTTTCTATTATATTTTGTATCGAAAAGATGTAATTATACTCATGTTTTGGGGTTTTTTGTCACTTCAATATATATTGTTATGTTTTAAATTAAACATTTATGTTTAACGACCTTTCATATCGCTTATTATGACTTTATGAATTTTCAATTTTTATTTATATAAGATCTTCTAAAAGATTTTCTTTAATTGGCTTACATAATAAATATAAATTTTTGTAATTTCTTTATCATTCTAAAGATCTTTTAATTTATATATATATTTTCCTTCTTTTTTTCAACTTCAATGATAATTTTTTTTCTTATATATAAGATAACAAAGTTTTATATAACAGTATATTAATTGTTTTAATATTCTTCAACCTTTTATTAGTCTTTATGCTTAAATAATATATTTTAAATATTACAATATTTATATATAATTTATAAAAAAAATTGGCAAATTAATGAGAAATTTTTTTACTATAGATTGAAAAAAATAAAATTTATAATATAGTCATCTTGAATCTACGTGTGTAATATGTATCTATTATTTATATAAAATTCAAACTCACAAGGAAAATAATAAAAGGCCTTCTATTTAAATTAACAGAGTGTTAGTAGATAGTGAAAGTGTATATGGAAAGACAAATGTGAGACTTTGATTGGTTTCATAAATAGTTAGGAAAGACCAGTAAAGTGGACCATGAGGGTCGGATTGTTCATAGGCCAGGATAAATATAAAATACACCATTGATCTTACAAAAGACAATCTGAGCAATTGCATAAATAAGCCAGTCACACACTACATAAACAGGTGTGTTCAGACATTTTGAGTAAGAATTTTTTCCCCGAAAAACAAAGTTGCTAAAATCCATCGTGTGTATGCATACATACTACTACACTATCTTCTTTTAAAAAAAAAAAAAGAAAAGAGAGATGGTGGAAATAATAAAGCACGGGGAAAAAATAAAAAGGGTGAATTTAAATATGAATACAAAGCCAATCATGATGTAAAATAGGGTAGAACAGATGGGGATGCTTCCCTATAGTGCACATCTTGCTGTAAAGATTTGCCTATATGTGCTAAACGGTGCCCAACACCATTTGATAACATAGATTGAAATTAGAGCAACAAGTAAAGGAACATATATCTCTTTAGATAAGATTAGTGATTGAAGCCGCGAGAAACTAGTTGTTACTTTGTGATTTAGATGACAAGCATGAGATATTTTATGTATCCTTTGTGATCTCTCAAAACAATATTGCCATAGTTATTAAAGAAAGTTGCATCAAAATCCATGTGATTCCTTTTCCCTCTTCATTATTTGCCACCAAAATCTTCCAATAATGCTAAGCATAGTCTTGAATAATTCACTAGGAAACTTATACACAAACATGGCATAAGTTGGTATCTGAACAAAGATATTTACGGCGCACGGATTGATATGACGATACCCGGGGTGCCAAAGTTCATTCGAACCGGCGTTTGTATAATTCTACAAACAGAGCTTTATTTGAGGTCTTTTTTTTTTTTTTTTTTGAATGAGAAATTAAACACTAATAACAGAGTATACACCTCAAGGGACAAAAAAAATCCCCAATTAAAAAAAAAAAAAGAAGGGAGAGAATTTACTACCCATTTCTCCACAAAAGCTACAGAAAAAAAAATCCCATTTAGCTAATCTAATAGCAAAAAAAACAAAAAAAAAAAAAAAAAAAAAAAAAAAAAAGTTAGCTACTTATGAACTTGTTTTCTTTTTCTTTTTTTTTAAATTTTTTCACATGTATTGACGTTTTTAGGTTTTTGACGATCTGTAACAAGGACTTTATTTGTCTCTAATAAAAACTTGACAAAGAGTTAAAAAGAAAAAATTTGGGACTAAACTTGCCAAAAAAATATATGTTTGGACCACTCCGAAAATCATAATTTCACATTATTTTATTACTACCCCACTAACTAACTTTTTTGTTTAGCTTTAATAAAATGATATATTTACAACAAATTCAGTTCTTTATTTTTTTTTAAATTTTTTATAATTTTTACTAATAATTTTACATTTTTGAGATTTTTTTTCATATATTCTTGACCTTTTAAATTCTTATTAATGACTCATTTTTTTAAATCTTTTTCTAATTGTTTCCTATTATAATTTTGTATCAAAAGATAAAAAGTTTGTCTAATATTTTTTAAAATATATATTGTTATGTTTTAAATTAAACATTTATGATTTAACTTTTTTAAATTTAAATACTTTATGTATTAATTTTTACGCAATTTATATCTATATTATAAATTTTTTTTTTTTTCAATCTATAGTAAATTATTTCTCATTAATTTGCTAAATTTTTTTTTTTATAAATTATATATAAATATTGTAATATTTAAAATATATTATTTAAGCATAAAGACTAATAAAAGGTTGAAGAATATTAAAACAATTAATATATCGTTATATAAAACCTTTGTTATCTTATATATAAGAAAAAAATTATCATTGAAGTTGAAAAAAAGGAAAAATATATATATAAATTAAAAGATCTTTAGAATGATAAAGAAATTACAAAAATTTATATTTATTATGTAAGCCAATTAAAGAAAATCTTTTAGAAGATCTTATATAAATAAAAATTGAAAATTCATAAAGTCATAATAAGCGATATGAAAGGTACGTTAAACATAAATGTTTAATTTAAAACATAACAATATATATTGAAGTGACAAAAAACCCCAAAACATGAGTATAATTACATCTTTTCGATACAAAATATAATAGAAACAATTAGAAAAAAGATTTAAAAAAAAATGAAGAGGTCATAATAAGAATTTAAAAGGTCATTAGACATAAATATTTATTTAAAAAAACTTCTAAAGAATATAAAAGGTTATTAGTAAAAAATGTTTAATTAAAAAACATAAAGTTGTTATAATTTAACTCATTAGTTGCTCTTAAATATACATTTATTAAACTATACTTTTTAAAAACTCCATAGTTAAGGGGGTAAAAAAATTATATAATGTGAGAATAATTCGTGAGTTTGGTCCCAAACATATTTATTTTGGCCAAGTTTAGTCCCAAATTTTTCTTTTTAACTTTTAAAGTCCCAAAGTTTTTTATTAGAGACAAATAAAGTCCTTTATTAACTGAATTCCGTCCCTAGAAAACCTAAAAACGTCAATACATGTGAGAAAAAAAAAATAAAAAAAAAAGAAAAGGAAAACAAGTTCATAACTAGCTAACCATCCTCTCTAATTTTTGCAATTTTATGTTTAGGAAATGTAATTCTAATGCCCATAGATTAGCTAAATGGGCTTAAACATACTGGGCTTTTCTGAGAAATGGATGTAAATTCTCTCCCTACCGACTTTTTTTTGTGTAACAATGGGGAATATTTTGTAACTCCCGATGTTGATTCTGATATTAATGGCTAATTACTCATTCATCAAAAAAAAAGAAAAAGACCTATAAAGAAAGCTCTGCTTGATCGAGAATTATACAAACGCCGGTTCGAATGAACTTTGGCAACTAGAGTTAATATCAAATCGGTGGCCGCTGTAAATATCCGTTGTTCCGGATACCAACTTATGACATGTTTGTTTATAAGTTTCCTAGTGAATTATTCAAGACTATGCTTAGCATTATTGGAAGATTTTGGTGGCAAATAATGAAGAGGGAAAAGGAATCACATGGATTTTGATGCAACTTTCTTTAATAACTATGGCAATATTGTTTTGAGAGATCACAAAGGATACATAAAATATCTCATGCTTGTCATCTAAATCACAAAGTAACAACTAGTTTCTCGCCCCTTGGTTCAATCACTAATCTTATCTAAAGAGATATATGTTCCTTTACTTGTTGCTCTAATTTCAATCTATGTTATCAAATGGTGTTGGGCACCGTTTAGCACATATAGGCAAATCTTTACAGCAAGATGTGCACTATAGGGAAGCATCCCACTCATCCTGTTCTACCCTATTTTACATCATGATTGGCTTTGTATTCATATTTAAATTCCCCCTTTTAATTTTTTCCCACGTGCTTTATTATTTCCACCATCTCTCTTTTCTTTTTTTTTCTTTTTTAAAAAGGAAGATATGTAAGTATGTATGTATACATCGACGATGGATTTTAGCAGCTTTGTTTTCGGGGGGAAAAATTTATACTCAAAATGTCCGAACACACTGTTTATGTAGTGTGTGACTGGCTTATTTATGCAATTGCTCGGATTGTCTTTTGTAAGATCCAATGGTGTATTTTATATTTATCCTGGCCTATGAACAATCCGACCCTCATGGTCCACTTTATCGGTCTTTCCTAACTATTTATGAAACCCAATCAAAGTCTCACATTTGTCTTTCCATATACACTTTCACTATCTACTAACACTCTGTTAATTTAAATAGAAGGCCTTTTATTATTTTCCTTGTGAGTTTGAATTTTATATAAATAATAGATACATATTACACACGTAGATGCAAGATGACTATATGATAAATTTTTATTTTTTTCAATCTATAGTAAAAAATTTCTCATTAATTTGCCAATTTTTTTTTTTATAAATTATATATAAATATTGTAATATTTAAAATATATTATTTAAGCATAAAGACTAATAAAAGGTTGAAGAATATTAAAACAATTAATATACTGTTATATAAAACTTTGTTATCTTATATATAAAAAAAAAAAATTATCATTGAAGTTGAAAAAAAAAGGAAAAATATATATATAAATTAAAAGATCTTTAGAATGATAAAGAAATTACAAAAATTTATATTTATTATGTAAGCCAATTAAAGAAAATCTTTTAGAAGATCTTATATAAATAAAAATTGAAAATTCATAAAGTCATAATAAGCGATATGAAAGGTCGTTAAACATAAATGTTTAATTTAAAACATAACAATATATATTGAAGTGACAAAAAACCCCAAAACATGAGTATAATTACATCTTTTCGATACAAAATATAATAGAAACAATTAGAAAAAAAGATTTAAAAAAAATGAAGAGGTCATAATAAGAATTTAAAAGGTCATTAGACATAAATATTTATTTAAAAAAACTTCTAAAGAATATAAAAGGTTATTAGTAAAAAATGTTTAATTAAAAAACATAAAGTTGTTATAATTTAACTCATTAGTTGCTCTTAAATATACATTTATTAAACTATACTTTTTAAAACTCCATAGTTAAGGGGGGAAAAAATTATATAATGTGAGAATAATTCGTGAGTTTGGTCCCAAACATATTTATTTTTGGCAAGTTTAGTCCCAAATTTTTCTTTTTAACTTTTAAAGTTCCAAAGTTTTTTTATCGAGACAAATAAAGTCCTTATTAACAGATTCCGGCCGAAAACCCAAAAACGTCAATACATCTGAGAAAATATTAAAAAAAAAAAAAAAAGGAAAACAAGTTCATAACTAGCTAACCATCCTCTCTAATTTTTGCAATTTTATGTTTAGGAAATGTAATTCTAATGCCCATAGATTAGCTAAATGGGCTTAAACATACCGGCTTTTCTAGAGAAATGGATGTAAATTCTCTCCCTACCGTCTTTTTTTTGTGTAACAATGGGGAATATTTTGTAACTCCCGATGTTGATTCCGATATTAATGGCTAATTACTCATTCATCAAAAAAAAAAGAAAAAGACCTATAAAGAAAGCCTCGCTTGATCGAGAATTATACAAACGCCGGTTCGAATGAACTTTGGCAACTAGAGTTAATATCAAATCGGTGGCGTCTGTAAATATCCGTTGTTCCGGATACCAACTTATTCCATGTTTGTGTATAAGTTTCCTAGTGAATTATTCAAGACTATGCTTAGCATTATTGGAAGATTTTGGTGGCAAATAATGAAGAGGGAAAAGGAATCACATGGATTTTGATGCAACTTTCTTTAATAACTATGGCAATATTGTTTTGAGAGATCACAAAGGATACATAAAATATCTCATGCTTGTCATCTAAATCACAAAGTAACAACTAGTTTCTCGCCCCTTGGTTCAATCACTAATCTTATCTAAAGAGATATATGTTCCTTTACTTGTTGCTCTAATTTCAATCTATGTTATCAAATGGTGTTGGGCACCGTTTAGCACATATAGGCAAATCTTTACAGCAAGATGTGCACTATAGGGAAGCATCCCACCCATCCTGTTTCTACCCTATTTTACATCATGATCGGCTTTGTATTCATATTTAAATTCACCCTTTTTATTTTTTCCCACGTGCTTTATTATTTCCACCATCTCTCTTTTTTTTTTTTTTTTTTTTTTAAAGGAAGATATGTAAGTATGTATGTATACATTGATGATGGATTTTAGCAGCCTTGTTTTTGGGGGGGGGAAAAAATTCTTCAAAAATGTCCGAACACACCTGTTTATGTAGTGTGTGACTCGGGCTTATTTATGCAATTGCTCGATTGTCTTTTGAAAGATCCAATGGTGTATTTTATATTTATCCTGGCCTATGAACAATCCGACCCTCATGGTCCACTTTACCTGGTCTTTCCTAACTATTTATGAAACCGAATCAAAGTCTCACATTTGTCTATCCATATACACTTTCACTATCTACTAAGACTCTGTTAATTTAAATAGAAGGCCTTTTATTATTTTCCTTGCGAGTTTGAATTT
This sequence comes from Cynanchum wilfordii, assembly GCA_025388415.1. Classification (NCBI taxonomy): domain Eukaryota; kingdom Viridiplantae; phylum Streptophyta; class Magnoliopsida; order Gentianales; family Apocynaceae; genus Cynanchum; species Cynanchum wilfordii. The sequence goes on from JAHSUH010000550.1 coordinate 12,388, forward strand.
TATATAAATAATAGATACATATTACACACGTAGATGCAAGATGACTATATGATAAATTTTTATTTTTTTCAATCTATAGTAAAAAAATTTCTCATTAATTTGCCAATTTTTTTTTTTATAAATTATATATAAATATTGTAATATTTAAAATATATTATTTAAGCATAAAGACTAATAAAAGGTTGAACAATATTAAAACAATTAATATACTGTTATATAAAACTTTGTTATCTTATATATAAGAAAAAAAAATTATCATTGAAGTTGAAAAAAAAAGGAAAAATATATATATAAATTAAAAGATCTTTAGAATGATAAAGAAATTACAAAAATTTATATTTATTATGTAAGCCAATTAAAGAAAATCTTTTAGAAGATCTTATATAAATAAAAATTGAAAATTCATAAAGTCATAATAAGCGATATGAAAGGTCGTTAAACATAAATGTTTAATTTAAAACATAACAATATATATTGAAGTGACAAAAAACCCCAAAACATGAGTATAATTACATCTTTTCGATACAAAATATAATAGAAACAATATGAAAAAAGATTTAAAAAAAATGTAGAGGTCATAATAAGAATTTAAAAGGTCATTAGACATAAATATTTATTTAAAAAAACTTCTAAAGAATATAAAAGGTTATTAGTAAAAAATGTTTAATTAAAAAACATAAAGTTGTTATAATTTAACTCATTAGTTGCTCTTAAATATACATTTATTAAACTATACTTTTTTAAAACTCCATAGTTAAGGGGGTAAAAAAATTATATAATGTGAGAATAATTCGTGAGTTTGGTCCCAAACATATTTATTTTTGGCAAGTTTAGTCCCAAATTTTTCTTTTTAACTTTTAAAGTTCCAAAGTTTTTTATCAGAGACAAATAAAGTCCTTATTAACAGATTCCGTCAGAAAACCCAAAAACGTCAATACATGTGAGAAAATTTAAAAAAAAAAAAAAAAGGAAAACAAGTTCATAACTAGCTAACCATCCTCTCTAATTTTTGCAATTTTATGTTTAGGAAATGTAATTCTAATGCCCATAGATTAGCTAAATGGGCTTAAACATACTGGCTTTTCTAGAGAAATGGATGTAAATTCTCTCCCTACTGACTTTTTTTTGTGTAACAATGGGGAATATTTTGTAACTCCTGATGTTGATTCCGATATTAATGGCTAATTACTCATTCATCAAAAAAAAAGAAAAAAACCTATAAAGAAAGCTCTGCTTGATCGAGAATTATACAAACGCCGGTTCGAATGAACTTTGGCAACTAGAGTTAATATCAAATCGGTGGCCGCTGTAAATATCCGTTGTTCCGGATACCAACTTATGACATGTTTGTTTATAAGTTTCCTAGTGAATTATTCAAGACTATGCTTAGCATTATTGGAAGATTTTGGTGGCAAATAATGAAGAGGGAAAAGGAATCACATGGATTTTGATGCAACTTTCTTTAATAACTATGGCAATATTGTTTTTTGAGATCACAAAGGATACATAAAATATCTCATGCTTGTCATCTAAATCACAAAGTAACAACTAGTTTCTCGCCCCTTGGTTCAATCACTAATCTTATCTAAAGAGATATATGTTCCTTTACTTGTTGCTCTAATTTCAATCTATGTTATCAAATGGTGTTGGGCACCGTTTAGCACATATAGGCAAATCTTTACAGCAAGATGTGCACTATAGGGAAGCATCCCACCCATCTGTTCTACCCTATTTTACATCATGATTGGCTTTGTATTCATATTTAAATTCACCCTTTTTTATTTTTTCCCACGTGCTTTATTATTTCCACCATCTCTCTTTTCTTTTTTTTTAAAGGAAGATATGTATGTATGTATGTATACATTGACGATGGATTTTAGCAGCTTTGTTTTCAGGGGGAAAAAATTCTTACTCAAAATGTCCGAACACACCTGTTTATGTAGTGTGTGACTCGGCTTATTTATGCAATTGCTCAGATTGTCTTTTGAAAGATCCAATGGTGTATTTTATATTTATCCTGGCCTATGAACAATCCGACCCTCATGGTCCACTTTACTGGTCTTTCCTAACTATTTATGAAACCCAATCAAAGTCTCACATTTGTCTTTCCATATACACTTTCACTATCTACTAACACTCTTAATTTAAATAGAAGGCCTTTTATTATTCTCCTTGTGAGTTTGAATTTTATATAAATAATAGATACATATTACACACGTAGATGCAAGATGACTATATGATAAATTTTTATTTTTTTCAATCTATAGTAAAAAAATTTCTCATTAATTTGCCAATTTTTTTTTATAAATTATATATAAATATTGTAATATTTAAAATATATTATTTAAGCATAAAGACTTATAAAAGGTTGAAGAATATTAAAACAATTAATATATTGTTATATAAAACTTTGTTATCTTATATATAAGAAAAAAAAATTATCATTGAAGTTGAAAAAAAAGGAAAAATATATATATAAATTAAAAGATCTTTAGAATGATAAAGAAATTACAAAAATTTATATTTATTATGTAAGCCAATTAAAGAAAATCTTTTAGAAGATGTTATATAAATAAAATTGAAAACTATA
>JAHSUH010000552.1:0-22945 GCA_025388415.1 Cynanchum wilfordii
AAAAAATTTCAAAAAGTGAAACAGAACAAATTTGCATAATTTCCATTCAATTAAATCCAAATAACTCCATAATTAACTCGAATTGAACACAATTAATGTATAAAAACACAATATAAAATCGAGTTATCACTTCCTCAATACGGTTCGTTGCAAGAAATTCATAGATGAAAATCACTTGAATATTAACACAACCAAATCTCCTATCAATCATCTTAGTTCCGGTCCATCAATAGGAAATTCAATCACATTAATTTGGCACTAATCATATGTCCTAGTTCCGGTCTAACAATTAGTGTTAATCCGAAACTACAACTTCAAATCAAAGCTAAAATTCATATCCAAAGCTATTAATGAAATTTCAATTCAAATTAATAAAACCATAATAATCGATCCATGAAAACCATAAAGTGCCCAAAGTAATAAGTAACATAAAACCAACCATTTCTACCTAAGAGAAATGTAGAAGAGAGAGTTCCTAAGGTTGGTAACTAGATACAAGATAGAAATTACAAAAAGTAATAGAAGTAAGGGAAAGAGAGATGTCGTATCAATGTGTTGTTGAAACGATAAATCTTCCTTCTCTTCAACTCCCTTATTGAATCTCTTCTTGCTCTTCTTCAATCTTCAAGTTGTTGTAGACAAGCTCCTCTAGAATAGATCTAGTAAATCTCCTTACGTGTCGAGGCAAACTCGGTAGAACAATCTAAGAGACACTTATAACTACAACAATATCGAAAGTGATCTATAGAAAGATAGGAATTACGAAGTGTATAGAAATCTATCAAAGCCTAACCAACAAATCAAAAGTGAATTCAGAGTGTAAGCATAAAACCATCCAATAACTACCAGCCAATCTACAAGCCAATCCGAAAACAGCTAAAAATCTTATTATTTATAGATAACCGAAAACAGGGGTAAAATCGTCATTTCACACTGGAAAACAGTGATCTGCCCTCACTACAGGCGTAGTAGAGTTGTTAATTGCTACGGGCGTAGTGAGCTAAAGGGGCTACGGGCGTAGAGGAGTTCATTAATTTCTACGAGCGTAATGCATCTTCTAAGGGCGTAGCCATCTTCCAGAAATTTGCATTTTCAACCCTTAATTTACTCTTTTCAATCAATTCATCCCGAAAGTCACCCGAAACAGAATATTTGTAATTAAACCAAAAATCAATCAATTTATCTCAATTTAGCACAATAATCCTCAACAATTATACACAAATAATGTTCCAAAACATGATCATATTTGACGTTATCAGCCGTCAAGAGAGTGCACAGTCGTGCAAACTTTCTAAATATTACCATTTTGCCCTTGATTTTGTCCAATTTTGCAATTTAGTCCCCAAACCTTTCATGAAACCAAAATAATGTAATTAATTGTTATAATCAACTAATTACAACCAATTAATGTCATAATTGACTCAAATTGAACACAATTATTGTACCAAAAACACGATATAAAATTGAGTTATCAATAGTGCCTTTACTCACCCCTAGCATGGTGGTCGGGTGGTGAAGCACCTCAAGTTCCACATTGAACACCCGGGTTCGAACCTCACTAAGGACGTAGAATAGGCCAATGCTTTGTTAGTATTATGAGCTGACGGTGGCCGGCATATAATCCTTGGTTCTGTAGGTGATAACATCAAATATGATCATGTTTTGGGATATAAATTGTGCATGATTTGTGAGTTTTATTGTATTAAATTGAGATAAATTGATTGATTAAGGGTTTAATTGTAAATTTTGCATTTCGGGTAACTTCTGGAGCAAATTGGTTTAAAAAGATAAATTCAGAGGCAAAAATGTAACATTTTGGAATTGTGCTACGCCCCTGGAAGATGGACTACGCCCTTATACGCTATACGCCTGTTGCCCTTTTGTGCATCATGCCCGTATAAAGTAACCGACTATTTTACGGTCGTTTCACTTTGGATTTTACGTTCGTAGGACATAACGACATTCATATGCCCGTAGAGCAGAAAGGGCAACGCCCATAGAAATGCCGGAATCATTGTTTTATTTGTAAAATGACGATTTTACCCCTATTTTTGGTTATCTATAAATTATAGGATTTTTAGCCATTTTCATATTGCCATGGCTTGGTGGCCGGATAGACTAGATATTGAATCTCATATTAGGTAATTCTTTGATTTAGATTTCCATATACTTTGCTATAGAACTTAGGAAATTCTCTATCAAACTTGATTATATATTGTTCAATAGGGACTTTCCTAGATTGTTGTATTGTTGATTTTCTCTAGATAGGTTGTGTAATTTCTCCTCGGTCTATAAGGAAGAGTTTCTCAAGCTATTCCAAGGGGAGTCCACCTTCATCAATCATTTGGGATCTTCAAAGTTGCAAGAAGAGGATTCAAGAGAGGAGTTGAAGTGAAGAGACTTTTCCAGGTATCAATTGACAAACTGGTTTTGGATTTGTTTTCTTACCTTCTTCTATTACTTTTGATGATAATTCTTGTAATTTAGTTTACAAACCCAATAGGTACTCTCTTCTTCTACATTTCTTTAGGGTAGAAGTGGTTGGTTTCATGTTACATCTTCACTTTGAGATTGATCTATTATGAGTTGATTATGATGATTTTATTCGCTTGAATTGCAATTTCAATTATGGCTTTGATTTGCATTCTTATCTTGAGTTGAGCTCTAATTCGATTTTGTAGTTCGAGTTAACACTAATTGTTAGGCCGGACCTTGGATATACAATTAGTGCTAGATTAGTTTGGTTATTTTTCCTATTAATGGACCGGACCTTGGATGATTAGTAGGGATCTAATCTTACTAATATATCCGAGTTGTTCTTCATGTATGAATTTCTTGCAACGACACGTATTGGGGAAATTCATCCTTAGACTTGGATTTGGTGAAATTGTGGTAGTTGATTCATAATTCTTGGTTTCATTGTGAAGTGTATCCTCCACTCTCTCTAATATCTTTAGTGAGTTCTTTAATATTCAATATTGTTTCATCCATATTCTTTACTTTGCTTTCTTTTAATTTGCTTTCTAGGAAATTAGAATTCAATCCTATCATTCTTGATAAAGGTTGGATTACTTGATGATTGATTTATACTTCCAAATCATATTCATAATTGATTTAATTATATTTTCTACACTAAAAATTAGTAGACGTCTTGGGGAAAACGATTTTATAAATATTAAAATCTGAATACTACTTTTATTTACTAAACTATTCGATAGGTTCTCTGCCTAGTTAAGTTTATTTTCTAAGTGACAATTATATTTTAAACTCGAGGATTCCTATTATTTTTAGTATTATTTTATTCAATTATTTATACTATTTTTTGTATACAAATATAATTCATCGATTTTTGGCGCCATTGCCGGGGAATATCTATTATTTTAATTCATGATGTTTTCCTCTTAATTCCTTGTAATTTTTGGAAAATTTTCATAGTAGCGGTGTGAATCATATAATGGATCAACTATGTTATGATTTGTTATATGGAATCAATCTTAAGTACCTTTTATTTTTCATGTCTATTTTTTGAAGTATCTTTGATCTTCTTAATAGATCATTGGATATTTTGATTTTGTTTAGATTGATTTGATTTGTTGGTTGAATCTTGTTTTTCATGATTTTTGTAGCTTAATTTTCAGATTTCATTTGATTTGGTTATTCTTGTTCTTAAGATTTCTTATTCTTATTTTAGTAGCTTTCTTATGTTACTTGAATTTTGTTTTTCTTTCTTTCATTTAATTCGTTTTCTTAGAATTTTTCTTACTTAGATTATAGATTTTTGGATTTAGATCTTAGGTTAGATGATTTAGTATCATGATCTTTAGGTTTAGTTAGTGTTTTGGTTAGTTTAGATCCCTTAGGTAAACCTTTACATAGAGATTTTGGTTAGATATAGCTTAGATATTTTGGAATTTAGGTGAACTCTAGTTTCTTAGGATAATTAGTTTAATATTTTCATACCTTAGATTAGGTTAGCTTTCGATTCTTTAGGTTCTTATTCTTTAGATTAACTTAGATCTTTAGTTTAATATCTTAGTTTGATCTTAGTTTAGAATTTAGATCTAACTGTTTTCCTATTTTCTAACTTGACGTAGTTTGTTCTAATCCTTCTAACTTGTTCTAATTATATTCTAGGTATGGTTAGTTTAAGGTTCTTTCTAATTTTTCTTACTTACTTTGACATGACCTAATTGTTTACTTACTAACTTGACTTTGATGTAGATAGCTTTTATTAATTGTTAGTTAGATCATTACTTGCTTTAGGTTTGTTTGTTTACCTTTTGTTCCTAGTTAATTTTCTTGCTTTAGTAGATAGATAATATCATGATTCTATTCTTTTCTTAGTCTATATTTTTTGAATCTTATCTTCCTAGTTTATATCTCATTTTCTTGTATTTCTATTTTCATGTTCATTCTATTTTTAGTTAGTTTTTACTTTAGTTTCCATTCTAGTTTAGAAGTTAGTTTTCTAGTAATGTCTTCAATTAATGGAGATTGTTATTTAGATACTTACTTTTGTTAGGCATTTATGATAGATGTTTTCATACTTTCTACCTTTTATGTTAGCCTTATTATGTGCTTGATATGAATTTAGGTATGGTTTGCATCTAGCTCTATTGTTTTGCATCTTTAGGACTTAGTTTTAGTTTGCATAGATTTTTCTTCAATAAATGGTCACCACTACTTTTTCATTAGAATTATACCTTTAGGTTACTATTTAATGATGTTTAATTTTCTTAGAGGATATGTTAATCTAGTTTTCTAATAAGGTAACATTCTTAGAAATCTAATTCTAAGAAATGTCAATTTAGTGACCAACATATATTTATGATATCATTTTCCAGTAGCTTAATTGCGTGACTATTATTTGCTAGATTTCGATTGCATGAATTTGCTGTTCTTTGTTTTCTTTTACTTGGCATATGATTTAGCTGTTTTGATTGTTTTGCCAAACTGCATACTATTTTGTAATAGCACAATTTGTATAGCTTTTATTTAGGTACAGTTTGCATGGTGATTCATAACATTTAGGTAAATTATATGTATTGCATGGATCTTACCTTAATACTTTTTGCATTCCAGTAGTCAAACTTAGGTATATTAGTTATATATATATTGCATTTTTTCTTTGACTTCCACGTTAATGGCAGTAGCATGTTTGTAGGTATTTATATGCTACAATTCTTGGTGATTAGTTTTAATTTTCAATATGAATAGTAGTTTAGGTAGTTTTTCATTGCATGGTTTTTGTTGATTACATATATTAATTCTGCATGATTCTATTATGTATAGTATAGTGTGTATATTGCATAAACAGTAGATGTACTCACAAGAGTTGCACTTTTTCTTTGTATGACGTTGCATGCTTATGTATATATATTAGTTGCATATTTACTAGCTAGTAGAATTTGTATTTTACGTTTTGTCTTATTTAGTATGCATGGTTTCTTTGGTATGCATGGCTTATATATATATGTATATACTTTAATTGCAACTTGTAGTGTCCAGTAGTTCTTTTTGCATGCACTTGACTAATTGATATATATATTATGTATTCTCATTTCCAGTAGGTAGTATTTTTTTTTTTCTTTGTTCTTTTTGAATTTGCATGGTCAAATTTAGAAGTTCAATTGCATGTGTCATTTTGTTCTATTTTCAGTTTCCAGTAGCTTAGATGATTTTTATATACTTTTGTACACTGTTTTTCGAGTGATTTTTCAGACAGTGCAGTGGCAGTTTTTATATATGCATCACTACTGCCTTGTATTTAATCCAGAAGTTTATTGCATGCTTGGTTTTGTTCTGTTTTTGTGTAAAATTCCAGCAAGCATCCTTACTGCCCCTGTTGTAATTTTTCCAGCAATTGCACTGCCCTATTCATTATGTAATTTCAGAATGCAATTTCCTCTGTTTTGCAGAAAATTCCAGTAGCTATAATGATCAATTCCTCTGTTTTTATAAAAATTCCAGTAGCTAATACATGTACAATTCTGTTTTTACTCTGTTCTTAAAATAATTCCAGAACTGAAATTTTATTTACCCTGCAGTTTCCCCTGTTTTTGCACCACCCGAGAGCATGCAAACTTTCCTTTTCAATTTTATTTCTTCAAATTATCGTCCAGATTCCATTTGCATTCCATTTTTTTTCCATTTCCTTTCCTTTTCTACTCAATTTTGCATACTTATCAAATCTTTTTATTTCTCCCTCCATTTTCATTCTTTCAAACTTCTTTCCATCTTATACATTTCATTCCATTCTTCTTTATCATTCTTTCATTCTTTTTCTTCTTTCTTTCATTCAATTAATTTAATTCATTTTCTTTTCCTTATTTTTTATTAGATTAGCATTATTTAATAATCTTATATTTTATTTCCTTTTATCTTTACTAATCTCTCTTTTCTTGTTTTGTAGGTAATGTGATTTCTTTCTCTTGTTTTTCTTGTTCTTTTAATTTCTTTACTAGATTGTTTGTAGTAGGAAATTTGTATACCTCTTGTAATTTCTTTCATTCTTTGTTTTGTTGTATTCTATCATTCGTGTTTGTTTGTTGAAGGTAAAACAGGAATCAATAGGCTTCGCTACAAAACCTGGAAATGCAAGTGGAACAATTGTCCGGACAATTTTCAGAACGAGAAAAAGGACTACTCCCTAGCAGCACCAAACAAAATTATGTTTAATGCATCGAATGATGATGTTGTTAGGGAGGACAAAGCGATCCCTATAAAAGTTTTTGAAGAAGGAAGAAGCTCCAAAGAAAGGAACAAATAAGTTCCAAGCATGCTTGCTCGGAAGCAAGATTTGTCTTTCTTTCCCTTCCTTTTACCGCTTTTATCGAGTACTACTCCCTAACAGCACCAAACAAAATTATGTTTAATGCATCGAATGATGATGTTGTTAGGGAGGACAAAGCGATCCCTATAAAAGTTTTTGAAGAAGGAAGAAGCTCCAAAGAAAGGAACAAATAAGTTCCAAGCATGCTTGCTCGGAAACAAGATTTGTCTTTCTTTCCCTTCCTTTTACCGCTTTTATCGGGTACTACTCCCTAACAGCACCAAACAAAATTATGTTTAATGCATCGAATGATGATGTTGTTAGGGAGGACAAAGCGATCCCTATAAAAGTTTTTGAAGAAGGAAGAAGCTCCAAAGAAAGGAACAAATAAGTTCCAAGCATGCTTGCCCGGAAACAAGATTTGTCTTTCTTTCCCTTCCTTTTACCGCTTTTATCGAGTAATACTTGGTTTTTGGCGTTCAATAATTGTCTAAATCGCTTTCTTAGTTACTGGATGTTCCAAGTATAGGACCTTTTTTGTTTATTATGTTCCCAGATATTCCGGATAGAGTTTATTTGCTTTATTTATTTGCTTTTAGTTGTTTTTCTTATTTGTTTTTGCTCGAGATGTACTATTTGAATTTATTTGGATTTATATGATTATCTTTTGTGTTCATAGTTTACTTTCCCGTTTTGAATAAAATTTTCTTGTTTTTATTTTATTTTATTTTTCTAGTTTTTCCGCACCTATTTCCGTTAATTTTTTTTTATAGTTTTCTCGCACTTATTTATTTTTCAAATAAGTTGTGGGGTATTAGTTTTTTACACTGAGGATAGTGTAATATTCAAGTTGTGGGGTAGGTGTGTACACTCGTTTTATCTCAATTTCCAAATTTTCCAAATAATTGCCAAAATTTTTCGAATTTTTCAAAGTGATTAGTTTACTTGAAAAGATTATTTTGTGAACTTTTTGTGGGAATTTGATTTGCTTAGCCGATGATATAAACTATTTGTTGATTGTTAAAAGTCTCGAGATTTGATTTGTTTCATCTTGTTGATACTTGGTAAGAGCATGATTATAGGAAAATCCTGAAAAACTCTTTTGACACAACTATTCTTGGTTGGTTATTCCGATTAGTGGACTACTTTTTGACATTTTATTTGAATAGTATTAAGTCTTTTGGGAATGGAAATGACTTGCGTTTTCACATGAAAAATTCTTTGAGAGACTTGCCACATTTTTATTAATTTCGTTGAATAAATTGCTAAATAAAAGGTTGTTTTGCATGTATCCTTTGCTACTTGAGCACGACTCCTTATGGGAATTGAATGCTTGGTGCCCTAAGGTCCTCGCGATCTGGGAGTCATCGGAGTGGAACTCGCTACAAGGGTAGTTAAAGTTGATATTGTTAAGCAAACAATAAAAACCTTGAATAAAAGAGAATAAATTGAATAAAAATTTACTTTTGAATAAGTGGCTTGTTTCTTGATATTTGATTGTGATTCTGTCTCGTTATTGAAGTTTTCGATCGATCGAACCACTATTTGAGTAATTTGCTTCGGGAAGAAATTTGCTATTTGGATCACTAATTGAGATAGAGCACACACTTCACTTAGGATGCTTTTATGATCATTTTTCATTTTGAAGTTGAAAATAACTTGTTCAAATTGATTTCTTGACTTAAACATGAAAACACTTGATGAGGCATAAAATTGAATCATTCTTTAGACACCTTGTTTATGATATCTTTGAAAAGTAAACTAGTTGATTTTGAAATCTTTGAGAAATTCCATGCACTTTTAAATCAAGTTGAAATTGCTATTTGATCTATTTGATTGTTTTGTATGTCCTTTCTAAAACCTCTCCTATTTGATTTGCTTGAGGAAAAGCAAGGTTTAAGTTGTGGGGTATTTGATAACATCAAATATGATCATGTTTTGGGATATAAATTGTGCATGATTTGTGAGTTTTATTGTATTAAATTGAGATAAATTGATTGATTAAGGGTTTAATTGTATATTTTGCATTTCGGGTAACTTCCGGAGCAAATTGGTTTAAAAAGATAAATTCAGAGGCAAAAATGTAACATTCTGGAATTGTGCTACGCCCCTAGAAGATGGACTACGCCCTTATACGCTATACGCCTGTTGCCCTTTTGTGCATCACGCCCGTATAAAGTAACCGACTGCTCTATGGCTGTTGCACTCTGGATTTTACGTTCGTAGGACATAACGGCATTAATACGCCCGTAAAGTAGAAAGGGCAACGCCCGTAGAAATGTCGGAATCACTATTTTATTTGTAAAATGATGATTTTACCCCTATTTTCGGTTATCTATAAATTATAGGATTTTTAGCCATTTTCGGATTGGCATGGCTTGGTGGCCTAATAGACTAGATATTGAATCTCATATTGGATAATACTTTGACTTAGATTTCCAGATACTTTGGTATAAAACTTAGGAAATTCTCTATCAAACTTGATTATATATTGTTCAATAGGGACTTTCCTAGATTGTTGTAGTGTTGATTTTCTCTAGATAGGTTGTGTAATTTCTCCTCGGTCTATAAGGAAGAGTTGCTCAAGCTATTCCAAGGGGAGTCCACCTTCATCAATCATTTGAGATCTTCAAAGTTGCAAGAAGAGGATTCAAGAGAGGAGTTGAAGTGAAGAGACTTTTCCGGTATCAATTGACAATTGGTTTTGGATTTGTTTTCTTACCTTCTTCATACTTTTGATGATAATTTTGTAATTTAGTTTACCGATAACGCTAAATTTGGTAATGTTTTGGAAGGGTATTTGTGCATAATTGTTGAGGATTATTAGAGTAAATTGAGATAAATATGTTAATTGTGCACTTAATTGTGATATTTCTATTTTCAAGAAGTTTGTGGAGTCAATTGATCAAAAGAGCGAAGTTTAGGGACTAAATATGCAATTTCCGGAAAGAAATACAAATCCAGTCCAGCAACACGCGCTCGGACCAAGAACACGCCCAGAAACACGGGCTCAACCATGAACACGGCTTCCAACACGGGTGCAAACACGCCCGTGTCGCGTATCACCAACACGGGAGGCAGCACGATCGAAACACGGGCGCGACAGTCGTGTCGCGCATAGCCAACACGGGCACAACACGAGTGCAACACGCCCGTGTTGAGCCAAATTTCCAGATTCTGTTTTGTAAAATTACAATTTTACCCCTGTTTTGATTATCTATAAATATTGGGATTTTTACCATTATTTAAGGTTGGATCAAGGTTGAATAGAGGTTTGATTAGGCTGAATAGCTAAGTAATTGTAAAGGTTTTGTAGAACTTATAGAGAGATCTATGCTTTGATTTTCAAATTTTCTTAGAGATTACTCTCTACTTGTTGTAGTATTGAGTATCTTGGGATTAATTTGGTAGGTTTGCCTCGATCCGTAAGGAGATCTACTGAATATATTCTAGGGTATTTGGGCTACACAAATTGAAGATCCAAGTAGTGCCAAGTTGATGTGATTAGTTTCCTATTGATGGACCGGAACCAGGATGATTGATGGGAGATTTGATCTTGTCAACATTCAAGTGTTCTTAATCTAGGAATTTCTTGCCACGAACCGTATGGAAGAGATTCTACTTTAGACTTGATTTTGGTGGAGCTATGATACTAGATCCAAGATTATCCTATACTTGGTATTTTGTATCCTCTTATCTCACCTATATTTAACAAAGAATTCCTCCCAACCTTTTTACTTGCTTTATTCCATACATTGTTCATTTAATTTTCTTTCTAGGGTATAGAATTCAATCTTATCATTCTCGATATTGGTTGGTTTACTTGTTGAATGATCCTTATTCACAAATCATATTCATAATTAGTTTGATTATATTTTCCACACTAGAATTTAATAGAAGTCTTAGGGAAAAACGATTTTTATAAATTTAAAATCCGAATACCACCTTATTTACTAAACTATTTTGATAGGTGCTCTGCCTAATTGAGTTATTTTATTAGTGACAAACCTATTTTAATATTGAAGATTCTTATTATTTTTAGTATTATTTATTCGATTATTTATATTATTTTTATTATTTATATATAACCCAAAATACACATCCGATTTTTGGCGCCGTCTGGGAAGCCTATTAATTTTCGTGATGTTTTTCCTCTAAGTTCGTTGTAATTTTTGGGAAAAATTTTCATCAACGGTGTGAAATTTATAACGAATTAATTTTGATATGATTTGTTTTATGATATCATTCTCAAGTAACTTTTACTTTTCATGTCTAATTCTTAGAATATCTTTTATCTCTTTGATAGATCTTGGATATTTGCTTGATCGATTTTATTTCATTTAGTTTAGTTGTTTTCAATTTCATTTGTTTCTTATTTTTGGTTAAATAGTTTAATTTTGATTCTTTGATTCTTCTTATTCTTACTTTAGTAGTTTTCTTTTGTTACTTGTATTTTGTTTCTCTTGCTTTCATATTGATTCATTTTCTTAGAATTTCTTTTGCCTAGATTATAGATTTTTGGATTTAGATCTTAGGTTAGATGATTTAGTATCATGATTTTTAGGTTTAGTTAGTGTTTTGGTTAGTTTAGATCCCTTAGGTAAACTTTTACTTAGAGATTTTGGTTAGATATAGCTTAGATATTTTGGATTTAGGTTAACTTTAGTTGATTTAGATTAGATAGCTTAATTAGTTTAGTGCTTTAGATTAGGTTAGCTTTTGATTCTTTAGATCCTTACCTTTAGAATAACTTAGATCTTTAGGTTTAACATCTTAGTTTGATCTTTAGTTTATAATTTTTAGATCTAATTGTTTTTCTTACTTGCTAACTTGGCATAGTTTGTTCTAATCCTTCTAACTTTTTCTAATTAGATTCTTAGGTATGGTTAGTATTAGATTTAACTAGTCTTCTAACTTGATTCTCTCTTTGATTGATTTCTATTTCATGTTCTTAGATGTATTTCCATGCTTTTGTTTTATGATTCTTGGTAGTTGTAATAGATATTATCTTGATTTTTAGGTATTATGCTAGAGTAGTTTAGTTTACTTCTCTTCTTAACCTTAGTCTCATTTACTTGTCATTTACTTGTTTTGCATCTTCTTTACTTGTCTTACATTTCTTAGTTAGTATTTCATTTTCTTGTTATTTTATCTTCATTCCTTTATTTTCTTTAAGAGCTTTCTAGTTTAGTTAGTATTCTAATAATACCTTCAATTCATGAAGATTATTATCTAGATACTTACTTTTGTTAGGAATTGATGTTATATGTTTTTCTTATTTTCTATCTTTTATTCGTTAGCCTTACTTTGCATTTGATATAAGTTTTGGTATAGCTTTGCTTTTAATTTCTTCTTTTGAAATTTTTGTTAGATTTTGCATATAGTAAATTTTTCAATAAAAGGTCACCATTATTATTATTTAGATTTGCATCTTTAGGAATTTATCTAGTAATCATTGAATTCTTTATGTAATAAATATTTATAGCTTTTTGTAGAGTAGTAAGCATTCTTAGAAACTAATTCTAAGAAATGCTAGTTTAGTGACCAACATTTCTAGTTTAGTTATTTAATTCACTTCACTAGCTTTGTTACGTTTCATTTTCAGATTTCAAGTATTTTGTATTGATTGTTTTTGCATATGATTTAGTTAGTTTGCATGTTTTGTTTTTATTTGCAATTGATTTAATATACTCGTATGAATATGCATATGATGTTTTGTCTCATATTATGTTGAATTCCAGTAGTTAGTTTTATGCTTGCATGAATTTGCTGTTCTTTGTTTTCCTTTACTTAGCATATGTTTTAGTTGTTTTGATGGTTTTACCAAACTGCATATTACTTTGTATAGCTTTTATTTAGGTAAAAATTATTGCATGGATCTTGCTTTACTATTTTTTTTGCATTCCAGTAGTTAGATTTAGGTATTTTAGTTATATATAGTTTGCATGATCTTCATGTTATGTAAATAGATTACATGTTAGCTAGGTGGCTAGAATAAATTGTATGTCTTTTTGTAGCTCTTTGCATGAATTTCATAGCATTTAGGTAAATTATTTTACATAGATTTTACCTTAGTACCTTTTCATTCTAGTAGCTATGTTTGATCTTTGTGCTTTGCCTTTTCTTATATGCTATTTAGTACACTTTCATGAATTTGCATGCTTTGTTTTACTCTTGCATGAAATTTTGTTAACATGCATATCTTCTTTATTATACATGGTTTCTTTTTTATGCATGGTTACTATGTATTGCATGATTTGATTTTTACAGTAGGAAATTTTTGCATGTTTTTGCATGGCTTATATATATGTATGTACTATAATTGCACCTTGTAGTTTCCAGTAGTTCATATATAATTGTATATATGTACAGCTTTGGTGAATTGCAAATTTCTTCCAGATTCAGTCCTTGTTTGCATGCTGAATTTTATTTTGTTTGCAAAAAAAAAAAAATTCGTCCAATAGTTCTTTTTGCATGTACTTTATTATAGGAATAGATGTATATATATATTATGTATCCTCATTTCCAGAAGGTAGAAGTTTGTTCTTTGTGTTCTTTGATTTTGCATGGTTAATTTAGTTAGCAAATGCATGATTTTCCTTGTTCTTATTTTCATTTTCCAGTAGGTTAGTGTATGGTTTCTTTTGTGAATTCAGTTTTTGCATGATATTGTAAATAATGGTATATAGATTTGTTAGTTGTTGTAATTGCATTTCTTTTTGTTCTTCATGAATAGCATATAGTTTGTATGCATATGTTTCACTTCTTTCATATAGACATTTTGCATGGTCAAATTAGAAATTCAAATGCATGAACTTGTTGTTCTATTTTCCAGTAGCTAGATGTTTTTGTATACTTTTGTACACTGCATTTTCAGTAAAATTATTTTTTTGGGCAGTCCAGTAACACGCTGTTTGCACTGTTGCTGAATATTTAATCCAATAGTTTTTGTATGTTTTGTTTTTCACTTTATTTAGTTAGCTTAATGCATGATGTTTTCTGTTTGTACTACATTTTCCAGTAGATTAGTTCATGGTTGTATTGTAATTTCTTTTTGCATGGTTTTGCATAAATTGTTTGTAGATGCATTAGTTTGTCTTCCTTGGTAGTTTAGTTTGCATTTAGTTTTCTAAAAGTTCCATGGCAGTAGCTTTAGTGTTTAAAATGCATTTTAATTTCAATCTCGTTTAGTACATAGCCTTTTGCATGCCATATTCTTTTGTGCATTTTAATTCCAGTGTACATGTGTTCTGTTTTTTGTATATAAATTCTAGTGGGCTGCTATTTCCTCTGTTTTTCAAAATTTTCCAGTAGCATTATTAGTGCATTCCTCTGTTTTTGTAAAAACTCCAGTAGCCTCACTATGAGCAACTCTGTATTTTCTCTGTTTTGTAAAAAAAATTCCAGAACTGGAATTTCACTTTCCCCTGCTCTCTCCCCTGTTTTTGCACTACCCGAGAGCATAAAATTTTCCTTCTCAATTTAATTTCTTCAAATTTTCGTTCAGATTCCTTTTGCATTCCATTTCTTTTCTATTTCTTTTCCTTTTCTATTCAATTTTGCATGCTTATTAAATCTTTTCATTTCCTTCTCCATTTTTATTTCTTTCAATCTTCTTTCTATTTTATACATTTCATTCCATACTTATTTATCATTCTTTTATTCTTTCATTCTTTTTCTTCTTTCTTTCATTCAATTAATTTAATTCATTTTATTTTTCATATTTTTGATTAGATTAGCATTATTTAATAATCTTATATTTTATATCCTTTTATCCTTACTAATCTCTCTTTTCTTGTTTTGTAGGTAATGAGATTTCTTTCTCTTGTTTTTCTCAATCTTTTAATTTCTTTCCTAGATCGTTTGTAGTAGGACATTTTTTATCTTGTAATTTCTCTCTTTCTTTGTTTTGTTCTATTCTATCTTTCTTGATTGTTTGTTGAAGGTAATACAGGAATCAATAGGCTTCGCTACAAAACCTGGAAATGCAAGTGGGACATTTGTCCAGGCAATTTTCAGAACGAGAAAAATGATTACTCCCTAACAGCACCGAACAAAATTCCATCGAATAAATCAAAAGATGAGGTTGTTAGGGAGGACAAAGCGAGCCTTATAAAAGTCATTAATGAAGGAAGAAGCTCCTAAGAAAGGAACAAAATAAGTTCCAAGCATACTTGCTCGGAAACAAGATTTGTCTTTCTTCCCTTTCCTTTTTACCGCTTTTATCAAGTCATACTTGGTTTTTGGCATTCAATATTTGTCTATATCGCTTTATTAGTGGCTGGATGTTCCAGTATAGGTTTTATTATCTTGTTTGTTATTTTAGTCCCGGATGTTCCGGATAGGGTTTATTTGCTTTATTTATATGATTTTATTTGTTTTTGCTCGGCATTTACTATTTGGTTTATTTAGGATTTTTATGATTATCTTTTGTGTTCATAGTATACTTTCCCGTTTTAAATAAAATTTTCTTGTTTTTATTTTTCTAGTTTTTCGCACTTATTCCCGTTTTGTAGTTTTCTCGCACTTATTTATTTTTCAATAAAGTTGTGGGGTATTCGCTTTTACACCGAGGACAGTGCAATTTTCAAGTTGTGGGGTAGGTGTGTGCTCGTTTTATCTCAATTTGCAAATATTTTCAAAAAATTGCTTAATTTTTCGAATTTTTCAAAATGATTAGTTTACTTGAAAAGATTATTTTGTGAACTTTGTTTAGAAATTTGATTTGCTTAGCCGATGATAGATATCGGTTGTTGATTGTTAAAAGTCTCGAGATTTGATTTAGTTCATTTTGTTGATACTTGATACGAGCATGATTATAGGAAATTCCTGAAACTCGTTTTACACAGCTATTCTTAGTTGGTTGTTCCGATTAGTGGACTACTTTTGGACAGTTTATTTGAATAGTATTAAGTCTTTTGGGAATGGAAATGACTTGAATTTTCACTTGAAAAATTCTTTGAGATACTTGCCACACTTTAATTTTCCGTTGAATAAATTGTTGAATAAAAGGTTGTTTTGCATGTAACCTTTGCTACTTGAGCACCACTCCTTATGGGAATTGAATGCCCGGTGCCCTAAGGTCCTCGGGATCCGGGAGTCATCGGAGTGGAACTCGTTACAAGGGTAGTTAAAGTTGATATTGTTAAGCAAACAATAAAAACCTTGAAAAAATTTAAAAACCTTGAATAAAAGAGAATAAATTGAATAAAAATTTACTTTTGAATAAGTGGCTTGTTTCTTGAGATTTGATTGTGATTATGTCTCGTTGTTGAAGTTTTTGATCGACCGAACCACTATTTGAGTAATTTGCTTTGAAAGGAAATTTGCTATTTGGATCACTAATTGAGATAGAGCACACACTTCACTCGGGATGCTTTTATGATCGTTTTTCGTATTAGTTGAAAATGATTTGTTCAATTTTGTATTTCTTGATTTAAACATGAAAACACTTGATGAGGTATAGAAGTGAATCATTCCTTAAACACTTTGTTTATGAGATCTTTGAAAAGTAAACTAGTTAGTTTGAATTCTTTGAGAAAACATTTATGCACTTCTCTTCAATGATTTGTTTGTTCAAAATTCCTTCTTTGATTTGCTTGAGGACAAGCAAAGGTTAAGTTGTGGGGTATTATGATAACGCTAAATTTGGTAATGTTTTGGAAGGGTATTTGTGCATAATTGTTGAGGATTATTAGAGTAAATTGAGATAAATATGTTAATTGTGCACTTAATTGTGATATTTCTGTTTTCGGGAAGTTTGTGGAGTCAATTGATCAAAAGAGCGAAGTTTAGGGACTAAATATGCAATTTCTGGAAAGAAATACAAATCCAGTCTAGCAACACGCGCTCGGACCAAGAACACGCCCAGAAACACGGGCTCAGCCATGAACACGGCTTCCAACACGGGTGCAAACACGCATGTGTCGCGTATCACCAACACGGGAGGCAGCACGGTCGAAACACGGGCGCGACAGCCGTGTCGCGCATAGCCAACACGGGCACAACACGGGTGCAACACGCCCGTGTGTAGCCAAATTTCTAGATTCTGTTTTGTAAAATTACAATTTTACCCCTGTTTTGATTATCTATAAATATTGGGATTTTTACCATTATTTAAGGTTGGATCAAGGTTGAATAGAGGTTTGATTAGGCTGAATAGCTAAGTAATTGTAAAGGTTTGGTAGAACTTAGAGAGAGATCTATACTTTGATTTTCCAATTTTCTTAGAGATTACTCTCTACTTGTTGTAGTATTGAGTATCTTGGGATTAATTTGGTAGGTTTTCCTCGATCCGTAAGGAGATCTACTGAATATATTCTAGGGTATTTGGGCTACACAAATTGAAGATCCAAGTTGAAGAAGCAAAGAAGAATCAAGAGAAAGAGTTGAAGAGGAAGAAGGTTTAATGTCTATGTTTCACTTTCCCCTTTTCTTCTATTATTCCTTGTTATTCTTTGTAATTAGTTAACCAACCTTAGGAATTCTCATTTCTACATTTCTTATAGGTAGATTTGGTTGGTTTTATTTTACAAATTACTTGAGATATTGTGATGTTCTTGGATTGAATGATTGTGGTTTTATTAATTCGAATTGCAATTTCATTGATAACTTTAGATCTGAATTTTATCTTTAGTACAAGCTTTGATTTGAGATTGTGGTTTCGGATTAACACTAATTGTTAGGCCGGAACCGGGATATACGATTAGTGCCAAGTTGATGTGATTAGTTTCCTATTGATGGACCGGAACCAGGATGATTGATGGGAGATTTGATCTTGTCAACATTCAAGTGTTCTTAATCTAGGAATTTCTTGTCACGAACCGTATGGAAGAGATTCTACTTTAGACTTGATTTTGGTGGAGCTATGATACTAGATCCAAGATTATCCTATACTTGGTATTTTGTATCCTCTTATCTCACCTATATTTTACAAAGAATTCCTCCCAACCTTTTTACTTGCTTTATTCCTTACATTGTTCATTTAATTTGCTTTCTAGGATATAGAATTCAATCTTATCATTCTTGATATTGGTTGGTTTACTTGTTGAATGATCCTTATTCACAAATCATATTCATAATTAGTTTGATTATTTTTTCCACACTAGAATTTAATAGAAGTCTTAGGGAAAAACATTTTTTATAAATTTAAAATCCGAATACCACCTTATTTACTAAACTATTTCGATAGGTGCTCTACCTAATTGAGTTATTTTATTAGTGACAAACCTATTTTAATATTGAAGATTCTTATTATTTTTAGTATTATTTATTCGATTATTTTTATTATTTTTATTATTTATATATAACTCAAAATACACATCATTTACCAACCCAATAGGAACTCTCTTCTTCTACATTTCTTTAGGGTAGAAGTGGTTGGTTTCATGTTACATCTTCACTTTGAGATTGATCTATTATAAGTTGATTGTGATGATTTTATTAGTTTGAATTGCAATTTCAATTATGGCTTTGATTTGAATTCTTATCTTGAGTTGAGCTCTAATTCGATTTTGTAGTTTGGGTTAACACTAATTGTTAGACCGGACCTTGGATATACAATTAGTGCTAGATTAGTTTGGTTATTTTTCCTATTAATGGACCGGACCTTGGATGATTAGTAGGGATCTAATCTTACTAATATATCCGAGTTGTTCTTCATGTATGAATTTCTTGCAACGACATGTATTGGGGAAATTCATCCTTAGACTTGGATTTGGTGAAATTGTGGTAGTTGATTCATAATTCTTGGTTTCATTGTGAAGTGTATCCTCCACTCTCTATAATATCTTTAGTGAGTTCTTTAATATTCAATATTGTTTCATCCATATTCTTTACTTTGCTTTCTTTTAATTTGCTTTCTAGGAAATTAAAATTCAATCCTATCATTCTTGATAAAGGTTGGATTACTTGATGATTGATTCATACTTCCAAATCATATTCATAATTGATTTAATTATATTTTCCACACTAAAAATTAATAGAGTTTTGGGGAAAACGATTTTATAAATACTAAAATCTGAATACTACTTTTATTTACTAAACTATTCGATAGGTTCTCTGTCTAGTTAAGTTTATTTTCTAAGTGACAATTATATTTTAATCTCGAGAATTCCTATTATTTTTAGTATTATTTTATTCAATTATTTATATTATTTTTTGTATACAAATATAACTCATTAGTGGGTTTGGGCCTTATCCCTCGTGTGTTGGTGGGGCTAGGGTGACCAAGTTGGGCTTAGTCTCGGCGAGCTATGGCGAACGGAACATTCCTTGGGGGTTGGGTTTCCTTAGTTGAGGTAGCTACATCAGGTCTTATACCTAACTCAACCTTTTGGTTTTCCCCAAAAAAAAAAAAAAAAAATAAAAATAATAGTGCATTTACTCAACTATCTATCGGAGTCATTTAATACTCTTGTACTTATGTGTATTAACCTGTTAGTGATCATGTCACTTGCATGACCCTTGTGTCTGCTAGTCAATACTAAGTAGACTAAAATGAGCCTGACCTAGCTGACGTGTCATTTTTGCATCTGACCGTCCTATGTACCCCTATGTATGTGGGAGAAGTCCTCATTCCAATCAATACCTTTCATAACCGTTAATTAACAGACTTTCACAAAACCTTTTGCAATGCTTTGACCTTGGACTTACAATGCAATCCAACCAAACTCTAAATGTGTGAGGTTAGTTTAATTAATTTTCGAACATTCAAATAAATATTGTAAATATTAAATTTTATTTGAAGTCTTTTTAATTTTAAGTAATTAGTGAATTTAGTTATAAATAAATTTATGTATGGTAAGTATAGTTCTAAAATATTAATTTTCACTTTTGAATTTTTAAACTTTTTTTGTCTAAGAAAAAAATAATGCTATTTTTTTACATATTTTGTCAAAAAGTTTTAAAATTTAACAATTTATGTGATTTATAGGATAAATTAAAAAGAAATTAAAACATTTTACATAAAATATATTTTAATATATATCTTTTTCCCCTTTTTGGTAATGTTTCATAGATGATTGTCACAACCTTTCTTTGCTCTATGTTTAGAAATATTTCATATAAAATAATTTAACTACCCTTTCCTTAATTGAGTAAATCTTACAAACCATTAAATTTATTTTTTTTACAAGTCGATAAAAATCTTATTTTTCTCTCACAAAAAAAAAAAAAAAAAATTGGAACTTTAAAATTAAAAATATATATATATTAACACTAAAATTACTAAACATAGATTTATTTTAAACTAAATTTACCAATTACTCTTTAGTTTAGATAACTTAAAAATTGTGGTGTTGAATTCTAATTAGTGTGTAATTTAAATTATATTTTTTTAAAAAATTATATAAAATAAATAAATTTAAATGGAAAAAACATTAATAAAAATATATTTTTTTAAAGATATATTTTTATTTACTATTTTTTTATGATAATAATATTACTGTTTTTTCATCAAATTTATTATCACTATATTTTAATAAGTATAGTATACATTAGAATAATTGATGAGTTTAGTCCCAAACAAATTTACTTTTTAACAAACTTAGTCCCAAAATATTATTTTTTTAGTTTTTAAAGTCTCAAATTTTTTTATTATAAAAAAATAAGTTAGGAGAGGCTTCCTTACCAATTCGCAAGTTAACTTTTATATTTTTATAAGATAGTTATGTCCTTTGTTTCATGGGTTAAAATTTATTTTTTATCTAAGCATTTAAAAGTTTATAGTTTAAACTATTATCAATAAAATTATTAATTTCAAATTAGGGTTTTTAAAATTATGATTTTTATTAAATTCACACAATAAAAAAAACTAATTTTTAATATTTAATATTTTAATTAAAGTAAAAATATTAGTATTAAATACTTGGGCTTGATATTTGAGAATGTTGTTGATTAAAAAAAAATTATTAAAAGAATTTATAGTTAAATTTTATTGTTATTTTAAAGATACATTAATAAATAAAAACTTTTTTTTTTTTTTGTAAGTCATTAATAAATAAAAACTTAAGTAATCTTGAATAATAAGATTTGTAAAAAAAAGGGTAAAATATTTTATCAAAATTGATAACTTATCATTTTTATGCTTATGTTTATTTAAATTGGATAAAAATTACTACTATAATACTATATTATTATTATTTATTAGGTTAAAACTTGTTGGTAACCTATTATATAAGCATACAAAATGTCACATCTCCACTTAACTTGTTAACCTACTATTGCACGTTTCCAAAATGTACATGTAATTAAAATTATTATTTTGGTCCATAGTTGTATTGGATGCACCATTTTGATAGATTCCACTAGAACATAATAACCAAAAGTGGTGATTTCTTACAATTTACTCGACACTATTAAATACTTTGTATGTCGACCCTGAGCTATCACCTTTCCAGTTTTCTTCTTCCTTAGCTCAACCGTAATAACTGCAACTGCCTTTCCAACACGTAAAGCCTTTCCCTCTATCTCGATTTCCTCCTGCAACAACAAAAATAAATAAATAAAATTAAAGAGTAAACATGCTGATTTCCAGACAACTCATTAGTAAAGAATATCAAGACATTTCTACAATGGACTATCATTTTACAAAATCCTGTCAAAAAATTGATCATCTGGCCAATCAAGAAGTTGTTAGTGTTATATAAGAATGCAATTGAACACCAGATAGATAGATTCATGTGCAACCGAATCTTAATGCTATAAATGCAACTATAGTCACTTTTAAATTACTAAGGCATAATAAAAGTGAACATAAAGCTAACCACGAGATTAAAAGATATTTAATCAATCCACAAAAACCAAATATTTACCTAATCTTCCACATCCATACTAGTAGTGTCGCGAGAGAAAATGAAGAAGTGATTCAGGATTCAGGAGCTGATGCAACAAAAATTACTAAAACTTATCAGCTATTACTATTATGTCTTAATTACAAAGACAGCTGGGAAGGGATATATTGTGAATGGCAACAAAATATACCCAATTTCCTGAAGACATTGAACAAAATTTGGAAGTCATGAGCTATTGATTAAAGCGTCAATGCTGTTAGCATTGTTAATCACCATAATTAAGACGAATGGGTGTCAATGCTAGTAGCTACTGACTTTATTCTGGATATGTGGTTTTCAGGTCTACTCCAAGAAACAAAGATCCGGGCACAAGGATACAAGAACAGATAGGGAAGAAGGAGAGGAAGATAAGAGAGCAAAGAAGAGAGACATGAAAATAGAGGAAAAGAGAGAAGAGGCTGGAGTGAAATAGGAAGAGAGAATAGATATCTACGAAGAGAAAAATAGAATGGAGTTAAAGTGAAAATTGGTTGCCCTCCCTCCCTCTCTCTCTCTCTCTTTTTTGATAACATGAGTCTAATGTTCACTCAAAAACCATATTTCGACTCTAAAGTTCATAGCATATGTAAGAATGGATCAAGGGGGCGGGGGTAGTAAAAGGTAGACTACTAGATCACAGAGAGTGATGAATATATTTTCTGTAAGTGGGTAGTATAAGATACACTTAGATCTACATTTCACCTTATATGAATAGAAGTAAATTAATCCATAGTCACATCTTTGTCAACCTCTTCTGACAACTGTGGCATGACTTGAAGCTTCAAACTCTATAAATTCAGCTATCTTATGCAAGCAATATCAAGTTATATGGAAAAATATCACAATTGAGAGAGTATTATTTATATAGTTGAGAATTTAACATTTCCAGGATCTTTTCTTTTGACCTGATTAAGATTTATTTTAGATTGCAAAAGCACAAAGCAGAAATTACCTGAACGCTTCCCAAAGCAGAAAGATAGAAAAGGGTGCAAAAGAAAAAGAAACAAATCTACTTGAAAAATTATCCTATCGTATGAACTAACTCAATCAGATTATCAGTCTCCTTGAAATTATCCTAATTATCCTTGAAATTATCTTACCGTATGAAATTATCCTAATTATCTTTGAAATTATCTTACCATATGAAATTATCCTAATTATTCTTGAAATTAGGCTACTACTGAGTTGGTACCAAATCAGATTATCACGTCTCTTTGTCTTGGAGACCTCTGAGTCATAACAAACCAAGTTCGCTGTCCAAAAGCCAACGGAAGTCAAACTACGTACAATTAAGATATTAACCCAATTCCTTCCCCCATGTACCCATATTCTTTCAGCATTA
>JAHSUH010000553.1:0-27226 GCA_025388415.1 Cynanchum wilfordii
ATCAAAGAGATAAAAGATATTCTAAGAAGTAGACATGAAAAGTAAAAGTTACTTGAGAATGATATCATAAGACAAATCATATCAAAATTAATTCGTTATAAATTTCACACCGTTGATGAAAATTTTTCCCAAAAATTACAACGAACTTAGAGGAAAAACATCACGAAAATTAATAGGATCCCTGAAACGGCGCCTAAAAATCTGATGTGTTATTTGAGTTATAAAATAATAATATAAATAATATAAATAATCAAATAAATAATACTAAAAATAATAAGAATCTTAAGATTAAAATAAGTTTGTCACTAATAAAATAACTCAATTAGGGCAGAGCACCCATCGAAATAGTTTAGTAAATAAGGTGATATTCAGATTTTAAATTTATAAAAATCGTTTTTCCCTAAGACTTCTATTAAATTCTAGTGTGGAAAATATAATCAAACTAATTATGAATATGATTTGTGAATAAGGATCATTCAACAAGTAAATCAACCAATATCAAGAATGATAAGATTGATTTCTAAATCTAGAAAGCAATATAAAAAGCAAGTAAAGTAAAATCATGGATGAGAGAATATTGAATATTTGAAGAACTCACTAAACACATTAGAGAGAGTGGAGGATACACTTCACAACAAAATCAAGTATCATGATTCAACTATTATAATTTCACCGAATCCGAGTCTAAAGATGAACTTCCTCAATACGTGTCGTTGAAAGAAATTCATACGTGAAGAACAACTCGAATATATTAGTAAGATTAAATCCCTACTAATCATCCAAGGTCCGGTACATCAATAGGAAAACAATCCAACTAACCTAGCACTAATCGTATATCCAAGGTCCGCTTAACAATTAGTGTTAACCCGAACCACAAGATCGAATCATAGCTCATCTCAAGATAAACAATCAAATCAAAGCCATAATTGAAATTGCAATTCAAGTTAATGAAATCATAACAATCAACTCACAATAGATCAATCCCATAGTGAAAGCATAACATAAAACCAACCACTTCTACTCTGAAGAAATGTAGGAGAAGAGAGTTCCTATTAGGTTGGTAAACTAGATTACAAGAATTATCAACAAAAATACTTGAAGAAGGTAAGAAAATAATTCCAAAACCAGTTGTCAATTGAATCCAGAGAATCTCTTCACCTCAACTTTCTTCTTGAATCCTCTTCTTGTTCCTTGAAGCTTGAATGGTTGAAGTAGCTAAAAATCCTCTTGATCAAGTCACAAAACTCTACCTCATAGACCAAGGAGAGATTTCATAACCTAACTAGAAACATTTATTCACTAAAACAACCTAGGGAATTATCTAATCAAAGTTATTCAATCAAAGTAATAGAAATTTCCCCAAAGTCTATACCAAAATATATGAAATTGAAGAAAAAACCCAATATGATATTCAATATCTAAAAACAATATGAGAAACTAATCCACAAGCCAACCCACATAAAACCCTAATCCAACCTAATCCAACCTAATCCAACCTCTATCTATGGTAAAAATCCCAATATTTATAGATAACCAAAACAAGGGGTAAAATAGGAATTTTACACAAAAATCTCTAAAAATCTCGAACGAGAGCGCCAAACACCGGGCTCAAGAGTTATACGCAACACGGCCTGACTCGGGGTTTCATCACCGAGCGCGTGTTGACTGGGCCGCGTAATTCCTTCCGTTCGCCATGTTCTTGAACCGAGCGTGGTTCACTAGCTTGTCGGGCGTGTTCACCGGCTCGGGGGCGTGTTCTTGGACCGAGCACGTGTTCGGATCGGATTTGTATTTCTTTCCGAAATTTGCATATTTAGTCCCTAAACTTTGCTCTTTTGATCCATTAACTCCACAAACTTCCGAAAACAGAATTATCACAATTAACATATTTATCTCAATTTACTCTAATAAACCTCTAAAACAAATAAATTGAAAAAAAATCGATCAAGCAAATATCCAAGATCTATCAAAGAGATCAAAGATATTTTAAGAATTAGACATGAAAAATAAAAGTTACTTGAGAATGATATCATAAAACAAATCATATCAAAATTAATTCGTTATATAATTCACACCGTTGATGAAAATTTTTCCCAAAAAATTACAACGAACTTAGAGGAAAAACATCACGAAAAAATAATAGGCTTCCCCGACAACGGCGCCAAAAATATGATGTTTGTTTATTGTATATAAAAATAATATAAATAATCGAATAAATAATACTAAAAATAATAGGAATCTCTAAGATTAAAATAGGATTGTCACTAATAAAATAAACTCAACTAGGCAGAGCACCTATCGAAATAGTTTAGTAAATAAGGTGGTATTCAGATTTTAAATTTATCAAAATCGTTTTTCCCTAAGACTTCTATTAAATTCTAGTGTGGAAAATATAATTGAAGTAATTATGAATATGATTTGTGAATAAGAATCATTCAACAAGTAAACCAACCATTATCAAGAATGATAAGATTGAAGTCTATATCCTAGAAAGCAAAATAAAGAACAATGTAAGGAATAAAGCAAGTAAAAAGGTTGGGAGGAATTCTTAGCAAAATATAGGTGAGATAAGAGGATACAAAATACCAAGAATAGGATAATCTTGGATCCGGTATCATAGCTCCACCAAATTCAAGTCTAAAGTAGAATCTCTTCCATACGGATCGTGGCAAGAAATTCCTAGATTAAGAACACTTGAATGTTGACAAGATCAAATCTCCTATCAATCATCCCGGTTCCGGTGCATCAATAGGAAACTAATCACATCAACTTGGAACTAATCTTATATCCTAGTTCCGGCCTAACAATTAGTGTTAATCCTAAACCACAATCTCAAATCAAAGCTTGTACTAAAGATAAAATTCAGATCTGAAGTCATCAATGAAATTGCAATTCGAATTAATAAAACCACAATCATTCAATCCAAGAACATCGAAATATCTCAAGTAATTTGTAAAGTAAAACCAACCAAATCTACCTATGAGAAATGTAGAAATGAGAATTCCTAAGGTTGGTTAACTAATTACAAAGAATAATAAGGAATAATAGAAGAAAAGGGGAAAGTGAAACATAGACATTATACCTTCTTCCTCTTCAACTCCTTCTCTTGCTTCTTCTTTGCTTCTTCAACTTGGATCTTCAATTTTTGTAGCCCAAATACCCTAGAATATATTCAGTAGATTTCCTTACGGATCGAGGCAAACCTACCTAGTTTATCCCAAGATACTCAATACTACAACAAGTAGAGAGTAATCTCTAAGAAAATTGGAAAATCAAAGTATAGATCTCTCTCTAAGTTCTACCAAACCTTTAGAATTGTATTCAGCCTAATCCAACCTCAATCCAACCTTAAATAATGGTAAAAATCCTAATATTTATAGATAACCAAAACAGGGGTAAAATAGTAATTTTACACAAAATTCTCTAAAAACTTCGGAATTACATCAACACGGGCTCGGTGACGGGTTTATCACCGAGCGCGTGTTTCTCGGCCGTGTTCTTCCTTCTGTTTGGGCGTGTTCATTAACCGAGCACGTGTTCTAAAGCTTGGCATGGCGTGTTTAGTCTTCCTGAAGGGCGTGTTCCTAGGCTGGTTGTGTATATCTTTCCGGAAATTGCATATTTAGTCCCCGAACTTCGCTCTTTTGATCAATTGACTCCACAAACTTCCCGAAAACAGAAATATCACAATTAAGTACACAATTAACAAATTCATCTCAATTTACTATATTAAACCTCAACAATTATGCACAATTACCCTTCAAAAATATTATCATGATACTAAATCATCTAACCTATGATCTAAATCCAAAAATCTATAATCTAAGCAAAATAAATTCTAAGAAAATGAATCAATATGAAAGCAAAAGAAACAAAATACAAGTAACATACGAAAACTACTAAAGTAAGAATAAGAAAGATCAAAGAATCAAAATTAAACTTCTCAACTAAAAATAAGAAACAAATAAAATTGAAACATCTAAACTAATTGAAAAAAAATCGATCAAGCAAATATCCAAGATCTATCAAAGAGATCAAAGATATTTTAAGAATTAGACATGAAAAATAAAAGTTACTTGAGAATGATATCATAAAACAAATCATATGAAAATTAATTCGTTATATAATTCACACCGTTGATGAAAATTTTTCCCAAAAATTACAACGAACTTAGAGGAAAAACATCACGAAAAATAATAAGCTTCCCCGACAACGGCGCCAAAAATATGATGTTTGTTTATTGTATATAAAAATAATATAAATAATCGAATAAATAATACTAAAAATAATAGGAATCTCTAAGATTAAAATAGGATTGTCACTAATAAAATAGACTCAACTAAGCAGAGCACCTATCGAAATAGTTTAGTAAATAAGGTGGTATTCAGATTTTAAATTTATCAAAATCGTTTTCCCCTAAGACTTCTATTAAATTCTAGTGTGGAAAATATAATTGAAGTAATTATGAATATGATTTGTGAATAAGAATCATTCAACAAGTAAACCAACCATTATCAAGAATGATAAGATTGAAGTTGATGTGTAATTTGAGGTATATATAAATTATAAAAATAATAAAAATAAAAAAAAAAAAAAAAAAAAAAAAATAATAAGAATCTTCAAATATAAAAAAAGGTTTGTCACTAAAAAAAAAAACCCCATGGGGGAAGCCCCCACCAAAAAAATAGGAAAAAAAAGGATATTTTATTTTAAATTTATAAAAAGTTTTCCCCCAAACCCCATTAAATTAAATTCTAGTGTAGAAAAAAAAATAAAAAAAAAAATAATTATGTATATTATTAATAAAGAACGATCACAACAAAAATCAACCAATAAAAAAAATGATAAGATTGAATTCTAAATCCTAGAAAGAAAATTAAAGAACAATGTTTGGAATAAAGCAAGTAAAAAGGTTGGGAGGAATTCTTAGTAAAATATAGGTGAGATAAGAGGATACAAAATACCAAGAATAGGATAATCTTGGATCTAGTATCATAGCTCCACCAAATTCAAGTCTAAAGTAGAATCTCTTCCATACGGATCGTGGCAAGAAATTCCTAGATTAAGAACACTTGAATGTTGACAAGATCAAATCTCCTATCAATCATCCTGGTTCCGGTCCATCAATAGGAAACTAATCACATCAACTTGGAACTAATCTTATATCCTAGTTCCGGCCTAACAATTAGTGTTAATCCTAAACCACAATCTCAAATCAAAGCTTGTACTAAAGATAAAATTCAGATCGAAGTCATCAATGAAATTGCAATTCGAATTAATAAAACCACAATCATTCAATCCAAGAACATCGCAATATCTCAAGTAATTTGTAAAGTAAAACCAACCAAATCTACCTATAAGAAATGTAGAAATGAGAATTCCTAAGGTTGGTTAACTAATTACAAAGAATAACAAGGAATAATAGAAGAAAAGGGGAAAGTGAAACATAGACATTAAACCTTCTTCCTCTTCAACTCCTTCTCTTGCTTCTTCTTTGCTTCTTCAACTTGGATCTTCAATTTTTGTAGCCCAAATACCCTAGAATATATTCAGTAGATTTCCTTACAGATCGAGGCAAACCTACCTAGTTTATCCCAAGATACTCAATACTACAACAAGTAGAGAGTAATCTCTAAGAAAATTGGAAAATCAAAGTATAGATCTCTCTCTAAGTTCTACCAAACCTTTAGAATTGTATTCAGCCTAATCCAACCTCAATCCAACCTTAAATAATGGTAAAAATCCTAATATTTATCGATAACCAAAACAGGGGTAAAATAGTAATTTTACACTAAATTCTCTAAAAACTCGGAACAGTGCATCAACACGGGTTCAAGTGTTATACGCAACACGGGCTCAGTGACGGGTTTATCACTGAGCACGTGTTCTTCCTTCTGTTTGGGCGTGTTCATTCACCGAGCACGTGTTCTAAAGCTTGGCAGGGCGTGTTTAGTCTTCCTGAAGGGCGTGTTCCTAGGCTGGTTGTGTATATCTTTCCATAAATTACATATTTAGTCCCCGAACTTCGCTCTTTTGATCAATTGACTCCACAAACTTCCTGAAAACAAAAATATCACAATTAAGTACACAATTAAAAAATTCATCTCAATTTACAATATTAAACCTCAACAATTATGCATAATTACCCTTCAAAAATATTATCATGATACTAAATCATCTAAAGTAAGATCTAAGTCCAAAAATCTATAATCTAAGCAAAAGAAATTCTAAGAAAATGAATCAATATGAAAGCAAAAGAAACAAAATACAAGTAACATACGAAAACTACTAAAGTAAGAATAAGAAAGATCAAAGAATCAAAATTAAACTTCTCAACTAAAAATAAGAAACAAATGAAATTTAAACATCTAAACTAATTGAAAAAAAATCGATCAAGCAAATATCCAAGATCTATCAAAGAGATCAAAGATATTTTAAGAATTAGACATGAAAAATAAAAGTTACTTGAGAATGATATCATAAAACAAATCATATCAAAATTAATTCGTTATATAATTCACACCGTTGATGAAAAATTTTCCCACAAATTACAACGAACTTAGAGGAAAAAACATCACGAAAAATAGTAGGCTTCCCCGACAACGGCGCCAAAAATATGATGTTTGTTTATTGTATATAAAAATAATATAAATAATCGAATAAATAATACTAAAAATAATAGGAATCTCTAAGATTAAAATAGGATTGTCACTAATAAAATAAACTCAACTAGGCAGAGCACCTATCTAAATAGTTTAGTAAATAAGGTGGTATTCAGATTTTAAATTTATCAAAATCGTTTTTCCCTAAGACTTCTATTAAATTTTAGTGTGGAAAATATAATTGAAGTAATTATGAATATGATTTGTGAATAAGAATCATTCAACAAGTAAACCAACCATTATCAAGAATGATAAGATTGAAGTCTATATCCTAGAAAGCAAAATAAAGAACAATGTAAGGAATAAAGCAAGTAAAAAGGTTGGGAGGAATTCTTAGCAAAATATAGGTGAGATAAGAGGATACAAAATACCAAGAATAGGATAATCTTGGATCTAGTATCATAGCTCCACCAAATTCAAGTCTAAAGTAGAATCTCTTCCATACGGATCGTGGCAAGAAATTCCTAGATTAATAACACTTGAATGTTGACAAGATCAAATCTCCTATCAATCATCCTGGTTCCGGTCCATCAATAGGAAACTAATCACATCAACTTGGAACTAATCGTATATCCTGGTTCCGGCCTAACAATTAGTGTTAATCCGAAACCACAATCTCAAATCAAAGCTTGTACTAAAGATAAAATTCAGATCTGAAGTCATCAATGAAATTGCAATTCGAATTAATAAAACCACAATCATTCAATCCAAGAACATCGCAATATCTCAAGTAATTTGTAAAGTAAAACCAACCAAATCTACCTATAAGAAATGTAGAAATGAGAATTCCTAAGGTTGGTTAACTAATTACAAAGAATAACAAGGAATAATAGAAGAAAAGGGGAAAGTGAAACATAGACATTAAACCTTCTTCCTCTTCAACTCCTTCTCTTGCTTCTTCTTTGCTTCTTCAACTTGGATCTTCAATTTTTGTAGCCCAAATACCCTAGAATATATTCAGTAGATTTTCTTACAGATCGAGGCAAACCTACCTAGTTTATCCCAAGATACTCAATACTACAACAAGTAGAGAGTAATCTCTAAGAAAATTGGAAAATCAAAGTATAGATCTCTCTCTAAGTTCTACCAAACCTTTAGAATTGTATTCAGCCTAATCCAACCTCAATCCAACCTTAAATAATGGTAAAAATCCTAATATTTATAGATAACCAAAACAGGGGTAAAATAGTAATTTTACACTAAATTCTCTAAAAACTCGAGGTGCATCAACACACGGGTTCAGGTGTTATACGCAACACGGGCTCGGCGACGGGTTTTATCGCCGGCACGTGTTCTTCCTTCTGTTTGGGCGTGTTCATTCCCCGAGCACGTGTTCTAAAGCTTGGCGGGCGTGTTTAGTCTCCTGAAGGGCGTGTTCCTAGGCTGGTTGTGTATATCTTTCCATAAATTACATATTTAGTCCCCGAACTTCGCTCTTTTGATCAATTGACTCCACAAACTTCCCGAAAACAAAAATATCACAATTAAGTACACAATTAAAAAATTCATCTCAATTTACAATATTAAACCTCAACAATTATGCACAATTACCCTTCAAAAATATTATCATGATACTAAATCATCTAAAGTAAGATCTAAATCCAAAAATCTATAATCTAAGCAAAAGAAATTCTAAGAAAATGAATCAATATGAAAGCAAAAGAAACAAAATACAAGTAACATACGAAAACTACTAAAGTAAGAATAAGAAAGATCAAAGAATCAAAATTAAACTTCTCAACTAAAAATAAGAAACAAATGAAATTGAAACATCTAAACTAATTGAAAAAAAATCGATCAAGCATATATCCAAGATCTATCAAAGAGATCAAAGATATTTTAAGAATTAGACATGAAAAATAAAAGTTACTTGAGAATGATATCATAAAACAAATCATATAAAAAATAATTCGTTATATAATTCACACCGTTGATGAAAAATTTTCCCAAAAATTACAACGAACTTAGAGGAAAAACATCACGAAAAATAATAGGCTTCCCCGACAACGGCGCCAAAAATATGATGTTTGTTTATTGTATATAAAAATAATATAAATAATCGAATAAATAATAGTAAAAATAATAGGAATCTCTAAGATTAAAATATGATTGTCACTAATAAAATAAACTCAACTAGGCAGAGCACCTATCAAAATAGTTTAGTAAATAAGGTGGTATTCATTTTTAAATTTATAAAAATCGTTTTTCCCTAAGACTTCTATTAAATTCTAGTGTGGAAAATATAATTGAAGTAATTATGAATATGATTTGTGAATAAGAATCCTTCAACAAGTAAACCAACCATTATCAAGAATGATAAGATTGAAGTCTATATCCTAGAAAGCAAAATAAAGAACAATGTAAGGAATAAAGCAAGTAAAAAGGTTGGGAGGAATTCTTAGCAAAATATAGGTGAGATAAGAGGATACAAAATACCAAGAATAGGATAATCTTGGATCTAGTATCATAGCTCCACCAAATTCAAGTCTAAAGTAGAATCTCTTCCATACGGATCGTGGCAAGAAATTCCTAGATTAAGAACACTTGAATGTTGACAAGATCAAATCTCCTATCAATCATCCTGGTTCCGGTCCATCAATAGGAAACTAATCACATCAACTTGGAACTAATCTTATATCCTAGTTCCGGCCTAACAATTAGTGTTAATCCTAAACCACAATCTCAAATCAAAGCTTGTACTAAAGATAAAATTCAGATCTGAAGTCATCAATGAAATTGCAATTCGAATTAATAAAACCACAATCATTCAATCCAAGAACATCGAAATATCTCAAGTAATTTGTAAAGTAAAACCAACCAAATCTACCTATGAGAAATGTAGAAATGAGAATTCCTAATGTTGGTTAACTAATTACAAAGAATAATAAGGAATAATAGAAGAAAAGGGGAAAGTGAAACATAGACATTAAACCTTCTTCCTCTTCAACTCCTTCTCTTGCTTCTTCTTTGCTTCTTCAACTTGGATCTTCAATTTTTGTAGCCCAAATACCCTAGAATATATTCAGTAGATTTCCTTACGGATCGAGGCAAACCTACCTAGTTTATCCCAAGATACTCAATACTACAACAAGTAGAGAGTAATCTCTAAGAAAATTGGAAAATCAAAGTATAGATCTCTCTCTAAGTTCTACCAAACCTTTAGAATTGTATTCAGCCTAATCCAACCTCAATCCAACCTTAAATAATGGTAAAAATCCTAATATTTATCGATAACCAAAACAGGGGTAAAATAGTAATTTTACACTAAATTCTCTAAAAACTCGAAGCAGTGCATCAACACGGGTTCAAGTGTTATACGCAACACGGGCTCAGTGACGGGTTTATCACCGAGCACGTGTTCTTCCTTCTGTTTGGGCGTGTTCATTCACTGAGCACGTGTTCTAAAGCTTGGCAGGGCGTGTTTAGTCTTCCTGAAGGGCGTGTTCCTAGGCTGGTTGTGTATATCTTTCCATAAATTACATATTTAGTCTCCGAACTTCGCTCTTTTGATCAATTGACTCCACAAACTTCCCGAAAACAAAAATATCACAATTAAGTACACAATTAAAAAATTCATCTCAATTTACAATATTAAACCTCAACAATTATGCACAATTACCCTTCAAAAATATTATCATGATACTAAATCATCTAAAGTAAGATCTAAATCCAAAAATCTATAATCTAAGCAAAAGAAATTCTAAGAAAATGAATCAATATGAAAGCAAAAGAAACAAAATACAAGTAACATACGAAAACTACTAAAGTAAGAATAAGAAAGATCAAAGAATCAAAAGTAAACTTCTCAACTAAAAATAAGAAACAAATGAAATTTAAACATCTAAACTAATTGAAAAAAATCGATCAAGCAAATATCCAAGATCTATCAAAGAGATCAAAGATATTTTAAGAATTAGACATGAAAAATAAAAGTTACTTGAGAATGATATCATAAAACAAATCATATAAAAATTAATTCGTTATAAATTTCACACCGTTGATGAAAATTTTTCCCAAAAATTACAACGAACTTAGAGGAAAAACATCACGAAAAATAATAGGCTTCCCGGCGGCAACGCCAAAAATATGATGTTTGTTTATTTTATATAAAAATAATATAAATAATCGAATAAATAATACTAAAAATAATAGGAATCTCTAAGATTAAAATAGGATTGTCACTAATAAAATAAACTCAACTAGGCGAGCACCTATCAAAATAGTTTAGTAAATAAGGTGGTATTCAAATTTTAAATTTATAAAAAACCTTTTTCCCTAAGACTTCTATTAAATTCTAGTGTGGAAAATATAATCGAAGTAATTATGAATATGATTTGTGAATAAGAATCATTCAACAAGTAGTCCAACCATTATCAAGAATGAGAAGATTGAATTCTAAATCCTAGAAAGCAAATTAAAGAACAATGTAAGGAATAAAGCAAGTAAAAAGGTTGGGAGG
The DNA here is from genome assembly GCA_025388415.1 of Cynanchum wilfordii. NCBI lineage: Eukaryota > Viridiplantae > Streptophyta > Magnoliopsida > Gentianales > Apocynaceae > Cynanchum > Cynanchum wilfordii. The sequence continues at coordinate 11,122 of JAHSUH010000553.1, forward strand.
AATTCTTAGTAAAATATAGGTGAGATAAGAGGATACAAAATACCAAGAATAGGATAATCTTGGATCTAGTATCATAGCTCCACCAAAATCAAGTCTAAAGTAGAATCTCTTCCATACGGATCGTGGCAAGAAATTCCTCGATTAAGAACACTTGAATGTTGACAAGATCAAATCTCCTATCAATCATCCTGGTTCCGGTCCATCAATAGGAAACTAATCACATCAACTTGGCACTAATCGTATATCCTGGTTCGGCCTAACAATTAGTGTTAATCCAAAACCACAATCTCAAATCAAAGCTTGTACTAAAGATAAAATTCAGATCTAAAGTCATCAATGAAATTGCAATTCGAATTAATAAAACCACAATCATTCAATCCAAGAACGTCGCAATATCTCAAGTAATTTGTAAAATAAACCAACCAAATCTACCTATAAGAAATGTAGAAATGAGAATTCCTAAGGTTGGTTAACTAATTACAAAGAATAACAAGGAATAATAGAAGAAAAGGGGAAAGTGAAACATAGACATTAAACCTTCTTCCTCTTCAACTCCTTCTCTTGATTCTTCTTTGCTTCTTCAACTTGGATCTTCAATTTGTGTAGCCCGAATACCCTAGAATATATTCAGTAGATTTCCTTACGGATCGAGGCAAACCTACCAAATTAATCCCAAGATACTCAATACTACAACAAGTAGAGAGTAATCTCTAAGAAAGTTGGAAAATCAAAGTATTGATCTCTCTCTAAGTTCTACCAAACCTTTACAATTACTTAGCTATTCACCCAATCCAACTTTAATCCAACCTCAAATAATGGTAAAATTCCCAATATTTATAGATAACCAAAACCGGGGGTAAAATAGTAATTTTAAACAAAATTCTCTAAAAACTTCGGGCGATTGCATCAACACGGCCCCGGTGTTATACGCGCACGGGCTCGTGTGCGGGTTTATCCGCGAGCGCGTGTTCTTCCGGCCGTGTTCTTCCTTCTGTCTAGGCGTGTTCTTGATATAAGCACGTGTTCTAAAGCTTGTCAAGGCGTGTTGAGTCTTCTCAAGGGCGTGTTCTTGGTACGCGCGCGTGTTCTGGGGCGGTTGTGTATATCTTTCCAGAAATTGCATATTTAGTCCCCGAACTTCGCTCTTTTGATCAATTGACTCCACAAACTTCTGAAAATAGAAATATCACAATTAAGTACACAATTAACAAATTCATCCAAAAATCTATAATCTAAGCAAGAGAAATTCTAAGAAAATGAATCAATATGAAAGCAAGAGAAACAAAATACAAGTAACATAAGAAAACTACTAAAGTAAGAATAAGAAAAATCAAAGAATCAAAATTAAACTACTCAACTAAAAATAAGAAACAAATGAATTTGAATCATCTAAACTAAATGAAATAAAATTGATCAAGCAAATATCCAAGATCTATCAAAGAGATCAAAGATATTCTAAGAATTAGACATGAAAAATAAAAGTTACTTGAGAATGATATCATAAAACAAATCATATCAAAATTAATTCGGTTATAAATTTCACACCGTTGATGAAAATTTTTCCCAAAAATTACAACGAACTTAGAGGAAAAACATCACGAAAATTAATAGGATTCTCCCCACCGGCGCGCCGAAAAATCGATGTGTGGTTTTATTGTATATAAAATTAATATAAATAATCGAATAAATAATACTAAAAATAATAGGAATCTTCAAGATTAAAATAGGATTGTCACTAATAAAATAAACTCGCGGCGGCCCCCCCCCCCCCCCCCCCCCCCCCCCCCCCCCCCCCCCCCCCCCCCCCCCCCTCCCCCCCCCCGCTCCCCCCCCCCCCCCCCCCCCCCCCCCCCCCCCCCCCCCCCCCCCCCCCCCCCCCCCCCCCCCCCCCCCCCCCCCCCCCCCCCCCCCCCCCCCCCCCCCCCCCCCCCCCCCCCCCCCCCCCCCCCCCCCCCCCCCCCCCCCCCCCCCCCCCCCCCCCCCCCCCCCCCCCCCCCCCTAAACTCGACTGGCAGCCCTATCGAAATAGTTTAGTAAATAAGGTGGTATTCAAATTTTAAATTTATAAAAATCTTTTTTCCCTAAGACTTCTATTAAATTCTAGTGTGGAAAATATAATCAAACTAATTATGAATATGATTTGTGAATAAGAATCATTCAACAAGTAGTCCGACCATTATCAAGAATGAGAAGATTGAATTCTAAATCCTAGAAAGCAAAGTAAAGAACAATGTAAGGAATAAAGCAAGTAAAAAGGTTGGGAGGAATTCTTAGTAAAATATAGGTGAGATAAGAGGATACAAAATACCAAGAATAGGATAATCTTGGATCTAGTATCATAGCTCCACCAAAATCAAGTCTAAAGTAGAATCTCTTCCATACGGATCGTGGCAAGAAATTCCTCGATTAAGAACACTTGAATGTTGACAAGATCAAATCTCCTATCAATCATCCCGGTTCCGGTCCATCAATAGGAAACTAATCACATCAACTTGGCACTAATCGTATATCCGGTTCCGGCCTAACAATTAGTGTTAATCCGAAACCACAATCTCAAATCAAAGCTTGTACTAAAGATAAAATTCAGATCTAAAGTCATCAATGAAATTGCAATTCGAATTAATAAAACCACAATCATTCGATCCAAGAACGTCACAATATCTCCAAGTAATTTGTAAAATAAACCACCCGAATCTACCTATAAGAAATGTAGAAATGAGAATTCCTAAGGATGGTTAACTAATTACAAAGAATAACAAGGAATAATAGAAGAAAAGGAGAAAGTGAAACATAGACATTAAACCTTCTTCCTCTTCAACTCCTTCTCTTGATTCTTCTTTGCTTCTTCAACTTGGATCTTCAATTTGTGTAGCCCAAATACCCTAGAATATATTCGGTAGATTTCCTTACGGATCGATGCAAACCTACCAAATTAATCCCAAGATACTCAATACTACAACAAGTAGAGAGTAATCTCTAAGAAAGTTGGAAAATCAAAGTATTGATCTCTCTCTAAGTTCTACCAAACCTTTACAATTACTTAGCTATTCAGCCGAATCCGACTTTAATCCGACCTCGAATAATGGTAAAATTCCCAATATTTATAGATAACCAAACCGGGGGTAAAATAGTAATTTTAAACAAAATTCTCCTAAAAGCTTCGGGCGTGCATCACGTGGGCTCGGTGTTTGCGCGCCGGGGCGGTGGCGGGTTTATCAACGCGCGCGTGTTCTTACGGCCGTGTTCTTCCCCTTCGTCTAGGCGTGTTCTTGATATAAGCACGTGTTCCTAAAGCTTGTCAGGCGTGTTGAGTCTTCCGAAGGCGTGTTCTTGGTTAACGGCGCGTGTTCTGGGTTGGTTGTGTATATCTTTCCAGAAATTGCATATTTAGTCCCCCGAACTTCGCTCTTTTGATCAATTGACTCCACAAACTTCATGAAAACGAAATATCACAATTAAGTACACAATTAACAAATTCATCCAAAAATCTATAATCTAAGCAAGAGAAATTCTAAGAAAATGAATCAATATGAAAGCAAGAGAAACAAAATACAAGTAACATAAGAAAACTACTAAAGTAAGAATAAGAAAAATCAAAGAATCAAAATTAAACTACTCGACTAAAAATAAGAAACAAATGAATTTGAATCATCTAAACTAAATGAAATAAAATTGATCAAGCAAATATCCAAGATCTATCAAAGAGATCAAAGATATTCTAAAATTAGACATGAAAAATAAAAGTTACTTGAGAATGATATCATAAAACAAATCATATCAAAATTAATTTTCGTTATAAATTTCGCCCGTTGATGAAAATTTTTCCCAAAATTACAACGAACTTAGAGGAAAAACATCACGAAAATTAATAGGATTCTCCGGCGCCGGCCCCAAAAATCGATGTGTGTGTTTTATTGTATATAAAATTAATATAAATAATCGAATAAATAATACTAAAAATAATAGGAATCTTCAAGATTAAAATAGGATTGTCACTAATAAAATAAACTCGTAGGCAGCCCCCCCCCCCCCCCCCCCCCCCCCCCCCCCCCCCCCCCCCCCCCCCCCCCCCCCCCCCCCCCCCCCCCCCCCCCCCCCCCCTCACCCCCCCCCCAATCCACCCTCCACCAAGTAACCCCCCCATCTCAAGAATCCCACCCCCCCCCCCAACCCCCCAACCAAACCAACCCCCCCCCCCCCCCCCCCCCCCCCCCCCCCCCCCCCCCCCCCCCCCCCCCCCCCCCCCCCCCCCCCCCCCCCCCCCCCCCCCAACACCAATCTCTAACATCAAAACACCACCCTCACTAATAAAATAAACTCGAGTGGCAGCCCTATCGAATAGTTTAGTAAATAAGGTGGTATTCAAATTTTAAATTTTTAAAAATCTTTTTTTCCCTAAGACTTCTATTAAATTCTAGTGTGGAAAATATAATCAAACTAATTATGAATATGATTTGTGAATAAGAATCATTCAACAAGTAGTCCGACCATTATCAAGAATGAGAAGATTGAATTCTAAATCCTAGAAAGCAAAGTAAAGAACAATGTAAGGAATAAAGCAAGTAAAAAGGTTGGGAGGAATTCTTAGTAAAATATAGGTGAGATAAGAGGATACAAAATACCAAGAATAGGATAATCTTGGATCTAGTATCATAGCTCCACCAAAATCAAGTCTAAAGTAGAATCTCTTCCATACGGATCGTGGCAAGAAATTCCTCGATTAAGAACACTTGAATGTTGACAAGATCAAATCTCCTATCAATCATCCCGGTTCAGGTCCATCAATAGGAAACTAATCACATCAACTTGGCACTAATCGTATATCCTGGTTCCGGCCTAACAATTAGTGTTAGTCCGAAACCACAATCTCAAATCAAAGCTTGTACTAAAGATAAAATTCAGATCTAAAGTCATCAATGAAATTGCAATTCGAATTAATAAAACCACAATCATTCGATCCAAGAGCGTCACAATATCTCCAAGTAATTTGTAAAATAAACCAACCAAATCTACCTATAAGAAATGTAGAAATGAGAATTCCTAAGGTTGGTTAACTAATTACAAGAATAACAGGAATAATAGAAGAAGAGGGAAAGTGAAACATAGACATTAAACCTTCTTCCTCTTCAACTCCTTCTCTTGATTCTTCTTTGCTTCTTCAACTTGGATCTTCAATTTGTGTAGCCCGAATACCCTAGAATATATTCAGTAGATTTCCTTACGGATCGATGCAAACCTACCAAATTAATCCCAAGATACTCAATACTACAACAAGTAGAGAGTAATCTCTAAGAAAGTTGGAAAATCAAAGTATTGATCTCTCTCTAAGTTCTACCAAACCTTTACAATTACTTGGCTATTCGGCCGAATCCGACTTTAATCCGACCTCAAATAATGGTAAAATTCCCAATATTTATAGATAACCAAACGAGGGGTAAAATAGTAATTTTAAACAAAATTCTCTAAAAACTCTCGAGCAGTGCATCAACCGGGCTCGGTGTTATACGCGCGGGCTCGGTGGCAGGTTTTATCACGGCGCGTGTTCTTACGGCCGTGTTCTTCCTTACGTCTAGGCGTGTTCTTGATATGAGCACGTGTTCTAAAAGCTTGTCAAGGCGTGTTGAGTCTTCTGAAGGCGTGTTCTTAAGCGAGCGCGTGTTCCCGGGCGGTTGTGTATATCTTTTCCGAAATTGCATATTTTCAGTCCACGAACTTCGCTCTTTTGATCAATTGACTCCACAAACTTCTGAAAATAGAAATATCACAATTAAGTACACAATTAACAAATTCATCCAAAAATCTATAATCTAAGCAAGAGAAATTCTAAGAAAATGAATCAATATGAAAGCAAGAGAAACAAAATACAAGTAACATAAGAAAACTACTAAAGTAAGAATAAGAAAAATCAAAGAATCAAAATTAAACTACTCGACTAAAAATAAGAAACAAATGAATTTGAATCATCTAAACTAAATGAAATAAAATTGATCAAGCAAATATCCAAGATCTATCAAAGAGATCAAAGATATTCTAAGAATTAGACATGAAAAATAAAAGTTACTTGAGAATGATATCATAAAACAAATCATATCAAAATTAATTCGTTTATAAATTTCACCGGTTGATGAAAATTTTTCCCAAAAATTACAACGAACTTAGAGGAAAAACATCACGAAAATTAATAGGATTCTCCCGGCGCGGCGCAAAAATCGATGTGTGGTTTATTGTATATAAAATTAATATAAATAATCGAATAAATAATACTAAAAATAATAGGAATCTTCAAGATTAAAATAGGATTGTCACTAATAAAATAAACTCACTAGCGGGCCCCGCCCCCCCCCCCCCCCCCCCCCCCCCCCCCCCCCCCCCCCCCCCCCCCCCCCCCCCCCAACCCCCCCCCCCCCCCCCCCCCCCCCCCCCCCCCCCCCCCCCCCCCCCCCCCCCCCCCCCCCCCCCCCCCCCCCCCCCCCCCCCCCCCCCCCCCCCCCCCCCCCCCCCCCCCCTATATATATCATGTAAATAATCCAATAATATACTAAAGTAATCCAATCTCAGATTAATCGATTGTCCTATAGAACTCTGTGGCGCACGTGAAAGTTTAGTAAATAAGGTGGTATTCAAATTTTAAATTTATAAAAATCTTTTTTCCCTAAGACTTCTATTAAATTCTAGTGTGGAAAATATAATCAAACTAATTATGAATATGATTTGTGAATAAGAATCATTCAACAAGTAGTCCGACCATTATCAAGAATGAGAAGATTGAATTCTAAATCCTAGAAAGCAAAGTAAAGAACAATGTAAGGAATAAAGCAAGTAAAAAGGTTGGGAGGAATTCTTAGTAAAATATAGGTGAGATAAGAGGATACAAAATACCAAGAATAGGATAATCTTGGATCTAGTATCATAGCTCCACCAAAATCAAGTCTAAAGTAGAATCTCTTCCATACGGATCGTGGCAAGAAATTCCTCGATTAAGAACACTTGAATGTTGACAAGATCAAATCTCCTATCAATCATCCTGGTTCCGGTCCATCAATAGGAAACTAATCACATCAACTTGGCACTAATCGTATATCCCGGTTCCGCCTAACAATTAGTGTTAATCCGAAACCACAATCTCAAATCAAAGCTTGTACTAAAGATAAAATTCAGATCTAAAGTCATCAATGAAATTGCAATTCGAATTAATAAAACCACAATCATTCGATCCAAGAACGTCACAATATCTCCAAGTAATTTGTAAAATAAACCGACCAAATCTACCTATAAGAAATGTAGAAATGAGAATTCCTAAGGATGGTTAACTAATTACAAAGAATAACAAGGAATAATAGAAGAAAGGAGAAAGTGAAACATAGACATTAAACCTTCTTCCTCTTCAACTCCTTCTCTTGATTCTTCTTTGCTTCTTCAACTTGGATCTTCAATTTGTGTAGCCCGAATACCCTAGAATATATTCGGTAGATTTCCTTACGGATCGATGCAAACCTACCAAATTAATCCCAAGATACTCAATACTACAACAAGTAGAGAGTAATCTCTAAGAAAGTTGGAAAATCAAAGTATTGATCTCTCTCTAAGTTCTACCAAACCTTTACAATTACTTAGCTATTCGGCCGAATCCGACTTTAATCCAACCTCAAATAATGGTAAAATTCCCAATATTTATAGATAACCAAAAGCGGGGTAAAATAGTAATTTTAAACAAAATTCTCTAAAAACTTCGGAGCGGTGCATCAACACGGGCTCGGTGTTATACGCGCACGGGCTCGGTGGCGGGTTTATCAGCGGCGCGTGTTCTTCGCCGTGTTCTTCCTTCTGTCTAGGCGTGTTCTTGATATGAGCACGTGTTCCTAAAGCTTGTCAAGGCGTGTTGAGTCTTCCCGAAGGGCGTGTTCTTGGGTCAGCGCGTGTTTCTGGGCGGTTGTGTATATCTTTCCGGAAATTGCATATTTAGTCCCTGAACTTCGCTCTTTTGATCAATTGACTCCACAAACTTTCGAAAATAGAAATATCACAATTAAGTACACAATTAACAAATTCATCCAAAAATCTATAATCTAAGCAAGAGAAATTCTAAGAAAATGAATCAATATGAAAGCAAGAGAAACAAAATACAAGTAACATAAGAAAACTACTAAAGTAAGAATAAGAAAAATCAAAGAATCAAAATTAAACTACTCAACTAAAAATAAGAAACAAATGAATTTGAATCATCTAAACTAAATGAAATAAAATTGATCAAGCAAATATCCAAGATCTATCAAAGAGATCAAAGATATTCTAAGAATTAGACATGAAAAATAAAAGTTACTTGAGAATGATATCATAAAACAAATCATATCAAAATTAATTGTTATAAATTTCACACCGTTGATGAAAATTTTTCCCAAAATTACAACGAACTTAGAGGAAAAACATCACGAAAATTAATAGGATTCTCGTTCGCACGGCCCCAAAAAATCGATGTGTGGTTTATTGTATATAAAATTAATATAAATAATCGAATAAATAATACTAAAAATAATAGGAATCTTCAAGATTAAAATAGGATTGTCACTAATAAAATAAACTCAACTAGGCGAGCACCTATCGAAATAGTTTAGTAAATATAGTAGTATTCGATTTTAAATTTATAAAATCGTTTTCCTCAAGGCGTCTATTAAATTCTAGTGTGGAAAATATAATCAAACTAATTATGAATATGATTTGGGAATAAGAATCATTCAACAAGTAATCCGACCATTATCAAGAATGATAAGATTGAATTCTAAATCCTAGAAAGCAAAGTAAAATAACGCAAGTAAAGTAGAAGATCAAACAAGTAATGGAAGGTTGATGTGTGAGTTATATATATAAAAATAATATAAATAATCGAATAAATAATACTAAAAATAATAGGAATCTCTAAGATTAAAATAGGATTGTCACTAATAAAATAAACTCGACTAGCGGGCACCTATCGAAATAGTTTAGTAAATAAGGTGGTATTCAAATTTTAAATTTATAAAAAATTTTTTTTCCCTAAGACTTCTATTAAATTCTAGTGTGGAAAATATAATCAAACTAATTATGAATATGATTTGTGAATAAGAATCATTCAACAAGTAGTCCAACCATTATCAAGAATGAGAAGATTGAATTCTAAATCCTAGAAAGCAAAGTAAAGAACAATGTAAGGAATAAAGCAAGTAAAAAGGTTGGGAGGAATTCTTAGTAAAATATAGGTGAGATAAGAGGATACAAAATACCAAGAATAGGATAATCTTGGATCTAGTATCATAGCTCCACCAAAATCAAGTCTAAAGTAGAATCTCTTCCATACGGATCGTGGCAAGAAATTCCTCGATTAAGAACACTTGAATGTTGACAAGATCAAATCTCCTATCAATCATCCTGGTTCCGGTCCATCAATAGGAAACTAATCACATCAACTTGGCACTAATCGTATATCCCGGTTTCCGGCCTAACAATTAGTGTTAACCCGAAACCACAATCTCAAATCAAAGCTTGTACTAAAGATAAAATTCAGATCTAAAGTCATCAATGAAATTGCAATTCGAATTAATAAAACCACAATCATTCAATCCAAGAACGTCACAATATCTCAAGTAATTTGTAAAATAAACCAACCAAATCTACCTATAAGAAATGTAGAAATGAGAATTCCTAAGGTTGGTTAACTAATTACAAAGAATAACAAGGAATAATAGAAGAAAAGGAGAAAGTGAAACATAGACATTAAACCTTCTTCCTCTTCAACTCCTTCTCTTGATTCTTCTTTGCTTCTTCAACTTGGATCTTCAATTTGTGTAGCCCAAATACCCTAGAATATATTCAGTAGATTTCCTTACGGATCGAGGCAAACCTACCAAATTAATCCCAAGATACTCAATACTACAACAAGTAGTAGAGTAATCTCTAAGAAAGTTGGAAAATCAAAGTATTGATCTCTCTCTAAGTTCTACCAAACCTTTACAATTACTTAGCTATTCAGCCTAATCCAACTTTAATCCAACCTCAAATAATGGTAAAATTCCCAATATTTATAGATAACCAAAACGGGGGTAAAATAGTAATTTTTAACCAAAATTCTCCCTAAAAGCTTCGGAGCATTGCATCAACACGGGCTCGGTGTTATCGCGCACAGGCTCGGTGGCAGGTTTATCAGCGCGCGTGTTCTTACGGCCGTGTTCTTCCTCCTGTCTAGGCGTGTTCTTGATATGAGCACGTGTTCTAAAAGCTTGTCAAGGCGTGTTGAGTCTTCCTGAGGGCGTGTTCTTGGTCCGCGCGCGTGTTCTGGGGGCGGTTGTGTATATCTTTCCGAAATTGCATATTTAGTCCCCCGAACTTCGCTCTTTTGATCAATTGACTCCACAAACTTCTGAAAATACAAATATCACAATTAAGTACACAATTAACAAATTCATCCAAAAATCTATAATCTAAGCAAGAGAAATTCTAAGAAAATGAATCAATATGAAAGCAAGAGAAACAAAATACAAGTAACATAAGAAAACTACTAAAGTAAGAATGAAAAATCAAAGAATCAAAATTAAACTACTCAACTAAAATAAGAAACAAATGAATTTGAATCATCTAAACTAAATGAAATAAAATTGATCAAGCAAATATCCAAGATCTATCAAAGAGATCAAAGATATTCTAAGAATTAGACATGAAAAATAAAAGTTACTTGAGAATGATATCATAAAACAAATCATATCAAAATTAATTCGTTATAAATTTCACACCGTTGATGAAAATTTTTCCCAAAAATTACAACGAACTTAGAGGAAAAACATCACGAAAATTAATAGGATTCTCCGGCGGCGCCCCCAAAAATCGGTGTGGTTTATTGTATATAAAATTAATATAAATAATCGAATAAATAATACTAAAAATAATAGGAATCTTAAGATTAAAATAGGATTATCACTAATAAAATAAACTCAACTAGCGAGGCACCTATCGAAATAGTTTAGTAAATATAGTAGTATTAGATTTTAAATTTATAAAATCGTTTTCCTCAAGGCGTCTATTAAATTCTAGTGTGGAAAATATAATCAAACTAATTATGAAAATGATTTGGGAATGAGAATCATTCAACCATTAATCCGACCATTATAAAGAATGATAAGATTGAATTCTAAACCCCCGAAAGCAAAGTAAAAAATAGCAGAAGTAAGTAGAGATCAAAGAAGTAATGGAAGGTTGATGTGTGAGTTATATATATAAAAATAATATAAATAATCGAATAAATAATACTAAAAATAATAGGAATCTCTAAGATTAAAAGAGGATTGTCACTAATAAAATAAACTCAACTAGCGGCACCTATCGAAATAGTTTAGTAAATAAGGTGGTATTCAAATTTTAAATTTATAAAAATCTTTTTTCCCTAAGACTTCTATTAAATTCTAGTGTGGAAAATATAATCAAACTAATTATGAATATGATTTGTGAATAAGAATCATTCAACATGTAGTCCAACCATTATCAAGAATGAGAAGATTGAATTCTAAATCCTAGAAAGCAAAGTAAAGAACAATGTAAGGAATAAAGCAAGTAAAAAGGTTGGGAGGAATTCTTAGTAAAATATAGGTGAGATAAGAGGATACAAAATACCAAGAATAGGATAATCTTGGATCTAGTATCATAGCTCCACCAAAATCAAGTCTAAAGTAGAATCTCTTCCATACGGATCGTGGCAAGAAATTCCTCGATTAAGAACACTTGAATGTTGACAAGATCAAATCTCCTATCAATCATCCTGGTTCCGGTCCATCAATAGGAAACTAATCACATCAACTTGGCACTAATCGTATATCCTGGTTCCGGCCTAACAATTAGTGTTAATCCGAAACCACAATCTCAAATCAAAGCTTGTACTAAAGATAAAATTCAGATCTAAAGTCATCAATGAAATTGCAATTCGAATTAATAAAACCACAATCATTCGATCCAAGAACGTCACAATATCTCCAAGTAATTTGTAAAATAAACCAACCAAATCTACCTATAAGAAATGTAGAAATGAGAATTCCTAAGGTTGGTTAACTAATTACAAGAATAACAAGGAAGTAATAGAAGAAAAGGAGAAAGTGAAACATAGACATTAAACCTTCTTCCTCTTCAACTCCTTCTCTTGATTCTTCTTTGCTTCTTCAACTTGGATCTTCAATTTGTGTAGCCCAAATACCCTAGAATATATTCAGTAGATTTCCTTACGGATCGAGGCAAACCTACCAAATTAATCCCAAGATACTCAATACTACAACAAGTAGAGAGTAATCTCTAAGAAAGTTGGAAAATCAAAGTATTGATCTCTCTCTAAGTTCTACCAAACCTTTACAATTACTTAGCTATTCAGCCGAATCCAACTTTAATCCAACCTCAAATAATGGTAAAATTCCCAATATTTATAGATAACCAAAACAGGGGTAAAATAGTAATTTTAAACAAAATTCTCTAAAAACTTCGGAGGCGATTGCATCAACACGGGCTCGGTGTTATACGCAGCACGGGCTCGGTGGCGGGTTTATCAGCGCGCGTGTTCTTCCGCCGTGTTCTTCCTTGTCTAGGCGTGTTCTTGATATGAGCACGTGTTCTAAAGCTTGTCAAGGCGTGTTGAGTCTTCCGAAGGGCGTGTTCTTGGTACGAGGCGCGTGTTCTGGGCGGTGGTTGTGTATATCTTTCCAGAAATTGCATATTTAGTCCCCCGAACTTCGCTCTTTTGATCAATTGACTCCACAAACTTCCTGAAAATACAAATATCACAATTAAGTACACAATTAACAAATTCATCCAAAAATCTATAATCTAAGCAAGAGAAATTCTAAGAAAATGAATCAATATGAAAGCAAGAGAAACAAAATACAAGTAACATAAGAAAACTACTAAAGTAAGAATAAGAAAAATCAAAGAATCAAAATTAAACTACTCGACTAAAAATAAGAAACAAATGAATTTGAATCATCTAAACTAAATGAAATAAAATTGATCAAGCAAATATCCAAGATCTATCAAAGAGATCAAAGATATTCTAAGAATTAGACATGAAAAATAAAAGTTACTTGAGAATGATATCATAAAACAAATCATATCAAAATTAATTCGTTATAAATTTCACACCGTTGATGAAAATTTTTCCCAAAAATTACAACGAACTTAGAGGAAAAACATCACGAAAATTAATAGGATTCCTCCCGGCGGCGCCAAAAAATCCGATGTGTGGTTTATTGTATATAAAATTAATATAAATAATCGAATAAATAATACTAAAAATAATAGGAATCTTCAAGATTAAAATAGGATTGTCACTAATAAAATAAACTCAACTAGGCGAGCACCTATCGAAATAGTTTAGTAAATATAGTAGTATTCGATTTTAAATTTATAAATCGTTTTCCTCAAGGCGTCTATTAAATTCTAGTGTGGAAAATATAATCAAACTAATTATGAATATGATTTGGGAATAAGAATCATTCAACAAGTAATCCAACCATTATCAAGAATGATAAGATTGAATTCTAAATCCTAGAAAGCAAAGTAAAATAACGCAAAGTAAAGTAGAAGATCAAACAAGTAATGGAAGGTTGATGTGTGAGTTATATATATAAAAATAATATAAATAATCGAATAAATAATACTAAAAATAATAGGAATCTCTAAGATTAAAATAGGATTGTCACTAATAAAATAAACTCAACTAGCAAGCGCCCCTAGAAATAGTTTAGTAAATAAGGTGGTATTCAAATTTTAAATTTATAAAAATCTTTTTTCCCTAAGACTTCTATTAAATTCTAGTGTGGAAAATATAATCAAACTAATTATGAATATGATTTGTGAATAAGAATCATTCAACAAGTAGTCCGACCATTATCAAGAATGAGAAGATTGAATTCTAAATCCTAGAAAGCAAAGTAAAGAACAATGTAAGGAATAAAGCAAGTAAAAAGGTTGGGAGGAATTCTTAGTAAAATATAGGTGAGATAAGAGGATACAAAATACCAAGAATAGGATAATCTTGGATCTAGTATCATAGCTCCACCAAAATCAAGTCTAAAGTAGAATCTCTTCCATACGGATCGTGGCAAGAAATTCCTCGATTAAGAACACTTGAATGTTGACAAGATCAAATCTCCTATCAATCATCACGGTTCCGGTCCATCAATAGGAAACTAATCACATCAACTTGGCACTAATCGTATATCCTGGTTCCGGCCTAACAATTAGTGTTAATCCGAAACCACAATCTCAAATCAAAGCTTGTACTAAAGATAAAATTCAGATCTAAAGTCATCAATGAAATTGCAATTCGAATTAATAAAACCACAATCATTCAATCCAAAACGTCACAATATCTCCAAGTAATTTGTAAAATAAACCAACCGAATCTACCTATAAGAAATGTAGAAATGAGAATTCCTAAGGTTGGTTAACTAATTACAAAGAATAACAAGGAATAATAGAAGAAAAGGAGAAAGTGAAACATAGACATTAAACGCTTCTTCCTCTTCAACTCCTTCTCTTGATTCTTCTTTGCTTCTTCAACTTGGATCTTCATTTGTGTAGCCCGAATACCCTAGAATATATTCAGTAGATTTCCTTACGGATCGAGGCAAACCTACCAAATTAATCCCAAGATACTCAATACTACAACAAGTAGAGAGTAATCTCTAAGAAAGTTGGAAAATCAAAGTATTGATCTCTCTCTAAGTTCTACCAAACCTTTACGATTACTTAGCTATTCGGCCTAATCCAGCTTTAATCCGACCTCAAATAATGGTAAAATTCCCAATATTTATAGATAACCAAAACAGGGGTAAAATAGTAATTTTAAACAAAATTCCCTAAAAACTTCGGGCGTGCATCAACGCGGGCTCGGTGTTATACGCAGCCGGGCCTCGTGGCGGGTTTATCCGAGCGCGTGTTCTTCGGCCGTGTTCTTCCCTCCTGTCTAGGCGTGTTCTTGATATGAGCACGTGTTCTAAAGCTTGTCAAGGCGTGTTGAGTCTCCCGAAGGGCGTGTTCTTGGTCCGAGCGCGTGTTCCCGGGCTAGTTGTGTATATCTTTCCAGAAATTGCATATTTAGTCCCCTGAACTTCGCTCTTTTGATCAATTGACTCCACAAACTTCCCGAAAATACAAATATCACAATTAAGTACACAATTAACAAATTCATCCAAAAATCTATAATCTAAGCAAGAGAAATTCTAAGAAAATGAATCAATATGAAAGCAAGAGAAACAAAATACAAGTAACATAAGAAAACTACTAAAGTAAGAATAAGAAAAATCAAAGAATCAAAATTAAACTACTCAACTAAAAATAAGAAACAAATGAATTTGAATCATCTAAACTAAATGAAATAAAATTGATCAAGCAAATATCCAAGATCTATCAAAGAGATCAAAGATATTCTAAGAATTAGACATGAAAAATAAAAGTTACTTGAGAATGATATCATAAAACAAATCATATCAAAATTAATTCGTTATAAATTTCACACCGTTGATGAAAATTTTTCCCAAAAATTACAACGAACTTAGAGGAAAAACATCACGAAAATTAATAGGATCTCTCGGCAACGGCGCCCAAAAATCTGATGTGTGGTTTATTGTATATAAAATTAATATAAATAATCGAATAAATAATACTAAAAATAATAGGAATCTTCAAGATTAAAATAGGATTGTCACTAATAAAATAAACTCAACTAGGCAAGCACCTATCGAAATAGTTTAGTAAATATAGTAGTATTCAGATTTTAAATTTATAAAATCGTTTTCCTCAAGACGTCTATTAAATTCTAGTGTGGAAAATATAATCAAACTAATTATGAATATGATTTGTGAATAAGAATCATTCAACAAGTAGTCCACCCGTTATCAAGAATGAGAAGATTGAATTCTAAATCCTAGAAAGCAAAGTAAAATAACGCAAAGTAAAGTAGAAGATCAAACAAGTAATGGAAGGTTGAAATTTATAAAAATCTTTTTTCCCTAAGACTTCTATTAAATTCTAGTGTGGAAAATATAATCAAACTAATTATGAATATGATTTGTGAATAAGAATCATTCAACATGTAGTCCAA
>JAHSUH010000558.1:0-36420 GCA_025388415.1 Cynanchum wilfordii
ATCAAACACTATTCGAATAGAATTTTAAACACATTACACATACCTTTTTTTCTCCTAGTCTAACTCTAGGTCTACTTTGACAAACAGCAATTCAGACACTAGTTTTATAGTAAGGGGATAACCATTTCAGATTTCATTAATGCAAAATACGCGCAGAAAGACTGTGGGAAAACAGCAGAAAAGAGTATTATTGAAGTTGATGAAGAGTAAGTAGATCTAATGTGAACTTTTTTTTACAACCATGCACATAGTAATAATCACATTAGTAAGCAATAACAACTACGGTTATCATGATTACAATCTTGGCTACAAATTTATGCTCATGGATTGAGGTTTTCCTTTTTTCCCCCCTTTTCAGATTTGTACGATCTGAGAGAGCGAAGATTTTTCATACATTTATTATTATTATTCTGTCACGGCATTGTTTCTCCTGTCCTCCGTGGAGTATATATATCGATACCAGATCCTCCTTCGCCGTACACTACCCCGCTTCGCATCATCAACGTTATTTACATTGAGCGACAGCTGCTGCACGTGTGAGGGCAGGCCCTCCGTTGCTTTGTACCCTTCAACAAGCTCAGGAAAGTCTTGCTGAAAGCCGGACGCGCTGCACGAGGTGAGGCCTTGTGACAGTGGGCTCGTCGTCGTCGTCACGATATCAAAGGTTGGGAAGGGCGGAAAACAGATAAGCCCCTTGTGGATGCACTGCAGCTGCAGGGCATTGAAAGCCCACCGCGCCAAGGTCCCCGCCACAGGGTCGTACTTCCTGCTGAGCAGCACAGGGTCCAACTCTGGCTTCAAGATCTTCCAACACACTTTGTACAGGGAATGTGTTGGGAGGGCCTCGGTAAAAGGTGAAAACAAGCATTTGAGTGTAGATGATCTGTGAAAACTTTCCTTTAAAGTGGGTCTTGAACCATTGCGCGTAATCTGTGACCGGTTTTGACGCGAGGAGGGCACCGAGCACACTCAGCAAGTCATTGAGTGCGTCGCTGTCGGAAAACTTATCGCTTTCCTGAACAAAAGTCTCCATCTTCTGACGGGTGATATTAGGATTGAATTCTAAGTAGCACTGAAGCTTGCCTTGTAGGGTCTTGATGAGATTCCTTCGGAAACGACTTATCGTATAACGGAGTGGAGAGATCGTTACCAGGACGACCACCCACACCCGTGAACGCTGTATTTGCACAGATATAAGAAAATGACCCATGCCACAACATCCAGAGCACTAAACCATCGAGCAGCGCAGTAGACGCCCTTGCAAACTGCTTCTCACACTCTTCCGCGAATGCTTCATGAGTTTGGATATTTTCTAGTGGGTCTGAGCTCACCACGTCATTCAGTGTAGCATTAGAAGATAACAACTCAGTTGTCTGCACAAGAAGCTTTTCTTTTCCAAACTGAAGAATACGCTGTACGAACGCGCCAGCCTCGAATTGTTTTTCTGTGGGCTTCGAAATATATTCAGAAATTCCCAAGAAAAAGCCACGCAGCACAGCGGCTGGTGTGACCAGCCTCTCAGCATAAACAACGGCACATAAACGAGAAAGTCGTTTTTGCATTTCTTCCGGATCATTTTTGATATCTCTGTCGACGCCAAAGTAGGTACGAAGCTTTTCCAATAGATCCAAAGGACCATTTATTGCTGCACTAGAATTCTCAAGAAGGGATAGTGCATCACTTCGCTTTGCAGCTGCCTCAGCATCTACCTCGCCCACCCCATCATCGCATCGGCGAAGTAAATTCACGAGTTGCACGGTGTTGAAGCTTTTTCCTAACAAGATTTGAAAAGATTTAACTAGAAAATTCAAAAGGCTTTCTATATCGATCTCCTCATGCGTGAAAGAATCCCTAGTGGTGTTACTATCATCGCACTTGTTGTTTAATAGCTGAGAGGTGTCATGTGCGCGCATCTCGGGAGTTTCCACCTCCCATATCGCGCTTGTAAGGGTCAGCGAAGCGGAGCACTCCTTCCAAACATCGCTCTCCGAGAGGATCTCCACACGCTGCGCCTTATTACTTCCCTTCACGAAACTCGCTATGAAAAACTTTATACCCGACCGCCCCTGCGTGGATGGCGCCGAGGAGTTCGAAGGGGCACTTGGGCGCAGGTGAAAGGCCCCGCGGATGCTCTTTTCGAGATCCTCCAGGACGGACCCATGGCGTAGACGGCAGATAATAATTTGCTCTTGAATCCCACAGCGGAAGACGGACTGGAGGAGCGAGTTCGCGGCGTCGACAGGTATGAGCATCGAACCGACATCAGAGAGAAAGGGAGCCGAAGGTGGCTGTGAGGGGAAGGAGGCGTGGGGTCCCATTCTTTGGCTTGCACTGGAGTCCTTCTTGAGCTCCGCTTGCTCGAGGTAGGCAACGAGGACTTCATCGCAGGCTCTTCTCTAGTCTCCTCACTTTTTCCTGGTGGCCGTTGCCAAAAAGCTGTGTTGCCGGGCACCTCGTGAGGACTGACTAGAGAGTCCGGCGAGCGCAGCGAGGCGAAAAACGCACTAGAAATAGAACCCACCAGGCTCGATGTGGATTTTGGCGACGCATTTTCAGATCGATTCTGAATGAGCCTGCGCGGAAGAATCCCCTTCTTCAGGGATTCAAGGGCCTCTGGGATGAAGCCTCAACATTTCCCTGAAGAGATGCCTGCATTTTTAACAGGCTTTCAGAGGTTATGGTCCCATCCGAGGAATAGTCCCCCGCCTTTGAAAAGGAGTGCCTATCTTTATCGCTTTCTTTCATGGATGAGCTCGGCCTGTGCGTTTGGCGAACTTTTTTGGGTGATTCACTTATTTCGACGCTGGTATTCATGATGGTTTTATTGGGGGATAATTTATCCCCCACAACCTTTGTTTTGTTCGTTGTATCCTTTTGAATGTCTTCCTTTTTGGTCACCTCAACAAACAACGTCTCCTTCACACTCGAGTTCGACTGTGAACAAGGGGGCGGGGAAGAAACTATATTTACTGCAGGCGGCGAGATTGACTGCACGCGGACAGAAAGAGGCTGCCCGGCCTCTCTGGATAAAGCCACACATTCCCGAAGCTGTCCAACATTATCTAAGATGAAGTCGCCTTCACTAGAGCGCACGACAATGCTCACAGGTGTTTTGAGCGATAGCGCTCTCGCAATGTTCGCTTGGAAGTCCTTCAGCAATGTAGGGGAGGCTTTGCAGTAGGAAAAGACAACTTTTTGAGATTCTCTGCCTGAATTGGAGGCTAGAATTTCGACCGAATACATTTTTTGGCTCGAGGAGCTAGAATCTAATGAAGCCTGGGATGAGGAGCGGCCCTCACATTCCTTCTTTACGATTTCAGAGACGTCCGCAGTGGACTCTAATGGCTCTTTTTTTTTATTCATTTCGTTCTCACCACTATTTAGGGGCTTCAAGGACTTATTGTCGGATTGAAAAGGAGCGTTTTCGCTAGTAGACGGCCGTGAGAAGTTTCTAGGCGCAGCTGGTTTTGGTTGACTGAGTATCCTATACGTCAATTTGCACGCCCTTCCGGCCTTGGCGTGGTCCACTAGCCAATCACGGGCAACCTTGTTGTCTGTAATCGGCCCAACCGGCGTAAAATTCTTCACTCCCTTGTTTTCATCTTCCTTGTAAGGTACGAAAAAAATAGCGATGTCTGTTTTTACCGGTAAAAGCGGTGATACATTCATCGTAGTCTTTACCGATCGCTTTAGCGATTGAACCACCTCAATTGGCGGGATCACGAGCATCTTTTCAACGACCTGGGCGCCCGAGTTCGAGCTGTTGGAATCTAATGGTGGAAATATTAGCAGTTTTACAAGTTCAGAATCAGTGATGTGTGGTGACAAGATCGCACCCACATTGAGGTTGTTCTGCAAGGTGACATCGAAGATTACTTCCCGAGGTTTCTTCGCGAAGAAGGACATCATGTCGCCGCTTTTGGTAAATTTCGTAATTTTACCTCCATGCACCTGCGGTGAATGCACCGTGTAGTCGAAGGTCGTGGCTTCCAAACGCAGATCATGCATGCGAAGGAGTTCGGTGGCCTCCTTTAGCGTCTTGAGACCTTTGGGAATCGTAAAAGAGCGCTGGGTCACTTCCTTTCCCATGTGAACCACTAGAATGCATTTGATCTCAGACATGGGGATCAATTATAGGGTGATGAATATGTAAGTTGTTTTTCTAACTTTTTTTAAATATAAAATGTATAGGGACAGCTTGGCGGAGGTAAAAAATAGATATATATATATATAAGCAGAAAATTTTAAATGATGCGTTGTACTAATATAAATATGTTCGTCTTATTTTTATTTTCGTTTTCCTAAACACATATATATTTTAAGAAGGAACAATACTTCTTTTTGAGGTGGTTCAGGTGATCACTTTTGAAAGACCTAGCTAGGACCTTCAGTCAAAAGCCTACTATACAAGTGAGAAAGAATTAGAAGTAAACGGTGCTTTCACGGAAGTAAAATGAATGAAATATACATATGCGTCTTTTAGATCAACACTTTAAATATCAACTGTGATCCATAGAGTGTAAGCCAGGCTTATTTTAGGCTCCTTTAACTCTTTTTTTTTTTTACTGTCAGGTGTTTCACCAGAAACAACATACTCTACATCAAATATCAGCGTAAGCAAAAAAATGATCAAAAATAGTCTTCTGTAGGATGGGGCTTTTTCTTCTTTCTGTGAAGAAAAAAATCGGGGAAAAAAAGAA
The DNA here is from genome assembly GCA_025388415.1 of Cynanchum wilfordii. Taxonomy (NCBI): domain Eukaryota; kingdom Viridiplantae; phylum Streptophyta; class Magnoliopsida; order Gentianales; family Apocynaceae; genus Cynanchum; species Cynanchum wilfordii. The sequence goes on from JAHSUH010000558.1 coordinate 4,701, forward strand.
AGCCAAGCATAAGTGAGAATTTTTTTTTTTAATCCATAAGCCTGAGACTATAACTCACCATCCTAAGCTATACATCAGAGCAGCTCACCTTCGTTTCCCGTGCGCCTCTCTCCTTTCTATTTCAGCCGCTTTAGTAATGCCAAGATAACATGATCCGTGGAAGAGGAGTAAGGGTGCTTCCGACGCTCCTTTCCCCGGCCTTGAGCTGTCGGGAATACCAAATGTACAAAAACTCGGACCAGTTGACGGTTTGACCACATTCTACGCCCAAGAGGCCCTTCAAATACACTATATCCCCCTCCTTGGGCTTTTGCTCATAAAGACGTACGTAAATATCGGTGAAAGAGCTCACCTCAACGTAGCCAGACATTTCAAGGTCATCTACCGCCTTTGGAAAGGAGACATCAAACTCCAAAAATACTTTCCTAAGTGCGGAGACCAACATTATGGAGTATTTCACACCTTCCAGCATGATCAAAACAATAAAGGCGTCCCAGGAGACCCTTTCAGGCGGCTCCCGCGTGTTCAGCGTGGCCATAAAATGCGCCGTATCGGCCTCCACCGTGAAGTCCCTCCCCTCCATGTGGATGCGTTCCCTAAACCCATCCTCGAGGACCTCTCGCGAGATGCAGCAATCGTGCGGGTCCTGGTGGGACTGAAAAAACCGCTGCATGGCGCGCAAGGTGATCATCCGGGCGTCGTACCCGGGCGTTCGCCTGCCCCCTCCCTCGAGGAACGCCGCCAGGGCGTTCCGCCGGGTCTGCGCGAAGATCCCCTGCGCGAGCTCCGGCGGGATAGCCGTCTGGTGCACCCACACGGCAGTTAGCCGGGGGTTCTGCAGGGTCGCCCGGGCCAAGCACACGCCAGCGGTCCACGACAACCAGGCGTTATTGCTCAGGTCGAGCACCGCGAGGGCTGGGTGATGGCAAGCGAGGCCGGCGATCCGCCAGGCGTCCTCGTTCGTGAGCTGCTGCGCCGCCAAGCCGAGCCGGGACAGCGCCGAGAGCCGGCGACAAATCCCCAGCACCGCCGCCACCCCTCTCGTCCCGAGGTACGTCCGCTCGAGCTCCAGCCGCCGCAGGGCGGCCCAGCCCGCCGGCGACGACGGCAGCCCCGCAAGGACATCCCCGTTGGCGCGGCAGCCGTGGCGGGCGCAGAGCCCCGCGTAGGCCTCCCGCGGTGACACAGCGGCGCACTCGCCCTGACACCGCCACGTGTCAAACGGCGCGAAAGGGTCAAGCTCAGTCTCCTCTCCAGCCACCTCCATTTTTCAACAAGGAACGCAAGAAAAGGGGGGGAGGGGGAAGGAGGAGGAGGAGGAGGAGGAGGAAACGAAGAAAAGAGGGGGGGGGCTCCCTTCTTAAAAGGGGGGAGGCAACACGACGCAGACTGAGAGGGTCCCTTGGAAAGGGCGGCGAGAGGCATAGAAGCGGACGGGAATAGCGAGGATAATCCGAAGGAGGGGAGAAAGAAAGAGGGGGGAAGCCAATACTACTAATAATAAATAATAATAAAAGGCTAACTCCGTAACTTGATCAAGGCGGCTAAGAAATGTGGGTTTGATTGTGGCGAGGAAAGAGAAAAAGGGAAATAGGCCTGAGAGGGAGAAAGAGGTATATTCAGGGAAGAAGACACGATAAATGGAATTGCTTCTGTCATTGGGAATCCTCCTTGGACTAGTTATGGATCTTTGCCTATATTAAGCAGTCGCACCAATCTATAGGAACCTTCTTTCTTTTTTGCATTAGCGCATTCAAGTCTCGCTTTTAAGCAACTGGTATTTCCCCCCTTGACGAACCCTCTCTAGTAAATCCTCCGCGGAAACATTCTGCTTTTCGATAGCCGAAAAACGGCTCCACTCCACCGCGGCGTCTCGAAAAGACGTATTTGCAAAAGTTCCGCGAAATAACCCCACAAAATGGTTATACTTATTCAAGCCACGAGACTGATAAACGCGCTTTCTTACAGGTTGCGAGAAGAAAGTATTCCTAGAGTTTAAAATACTCCCCTCCGGATCATTTTCGAAGATTTGATCAGTAAGTTGTGCTTTTCTCTTTACTTTACTGCTATGCCGGCTTATGGGCTGCTCGACATCCTCCAGAGCTGTAGAATAGGCATAAATGCTGTAGGAACCACCAGGCTCGACCGCGAAGTGCCCTCGCGCATCCACTGCACAAATCAATAATTTGTCAGGATCATTGCCAAAAGAATCTCGAGTGTCTCTTTCGGGAGAATAAGATGGGTTTACTTCTTGATTTTTCGACAGGCTTGTCGATCTCGGTGTATTCTTTACCAGTACCGAGCGCCGGCCAAAGAGGTGTTTGACAGATACCGATGCTGTATTGCATCGATAGGCCGATTCGTTTATTCTAATTTCCATTAAAATATCTGCTTTCGAAAATTTTTAATATGGCATTTCCAAAAAGAAAAGGAAAGGGAAAAGAAGGGCTCAAAAAAAAAGGTAAAAAACGGAAAGAATGAACAACTTAATAAAACAGGTGCACCAGCATATTCCGATGAGTGTATTAATATGTATATATATACATATATATATTAGTAGCCTGCCGACCTTGTAAAAGATTCTAAGCAGCATTCTGATGTTTTTTTTTTAACGCAAGAAGGCATAAACCGCAAGCACGAGAATTCATAAAAGGGATTGGAAAGAGAAAAAAGATCGAGAGTTTTGTTTCTACCTTGCTTTTTCCTGAGGAAACCCACATCAATGGCACGCTGTTCGACGTAATGCAGAAAGTAGTTCTTCACTTACAACTGCATTAGCGCGAACTAAATAGGCAATCAAATATGCCTTTTCCAGCGCGTGATCCTGTCTATTCGAGCTCTTTTTACCTTTCAAACCTTCCCCTTCGCTAAGCTCTATCGCACGCCGACTAATCCCCTCCACGAGCCGCTCTTTCACCCCTAAATCTGCGCATAAAGGCAATAAAAGCAGCGAGGCAATGTCGTTTAGAGATTTGATGTCTTCACACTCGGAAATTCCTCTTTCAATGAGATCTCGGAATAGGGCAGAGAGGATTGTTGGAATCGTTGGGATTCGAAAAGCATAAAGCCCCGCCGCGAGTTCCACCAGCTGAGTAAGGGCCGAAACAGAAAAGCTCACGGCCTCTAAAAGGGACCTCGAAAAGCCAAAACGGGGCGTACAAAGCAGCATAAAAGCCTTTTCCAGCTCCCCAACCCCACCCTTTGCACGGCTCTCCACACACTGCACGAGTACACGAGCCTGGTATTCACTAATACGAGTAATCTTATCCTCATTCATAAGCAGACGAATATAAAGATCCAGCAACACATCCGGAACCTGACTGAAGCCTTTCTCACTGTGAAAACCTATGGAAAGCCATGTCCCCCGGCTTGAGGACTCCCCTAAATGCTCGGGAAGGAGTGTGCTAAAATAAAGAAAAGATTCGACCTCGTTTAATAATTTCTCTCTCTTCGCGTTGGATTGCATGCTGAGAACTTCTAATTGCTGGATAAGATGCTCACGAAGGGTGAGAAGGGTGGGGTCGTCCCGCCGAACCCCTTCCAGAGCAACTAAAAGCTCTGAAAGGGAAGCCCAATCGAGGGTTTTGGAACTCTTTATAAGGCCCACGCAGTCCGAAAGTAAAGTATTTCCAAGCGAGAAGGACTTTAACAGGGGCCTGAGCATGCGATGTGTTTGGCAGCTTGCGGCTATTAAATCCACGCATTCCTTCCGCAAGGATAAAGCGTTACCATGATGAGGATTATTTATATTTTGTTGCCAGTTTTTTAAACAGGCTGTTATAAGGCTTTCTATATGAGGAATCATATGCTGAATTTTCTCATCCATTTCATCGCTGACAGTGGGGTTTAGACTTGAAGACGACATCCCTCGCGGACGAAGTTGATGAGCCCAGTTTGCCGCGAGCGCTAAAACCCACAACATCCACCCATCCACATCGTCAAGAGCTATACTGCTTTCCTTGTGGCATTTAATACTCAACTTCAGGATAAAATTCATCAGCTCCGAACGCTTTTGCTCGGAAAAGCTCATCGCGAGGGCGAAAACACAAGACGAAGTCGATTTCCCCGCGGTGATAATCTGCCAGAACAAAAGCAGCGTATAAAGGATTTCGTGTGGACGTTTAATCCCACCAATTGTCGATTCCATAATTCCTCCAATAGCTCGAAGGACGGCGGCCTGCACGGGCTGAAGCTTTGGCAGTTCATTTCCGCCAGATTCATCATCAAAGACGCCGTGGAGGTCGAGTAAACGAAAAAGCCTTACCCCTTGCCTGACATTCAGCCGTTTATGCGAGAGGTGCTCGAGTAAAATCAACACCTCATCTGGCGGAAAAGCCTCCGTCGGTTTAGCAGCTTCCAAAGCCCGGCTGAAAGTCCAGACGCTCTCCAAAATTTCAAGAAGCACATCAACGCTAAAAACACGCGCGCGACGAAATAGCAGCAGTCTGGCGCTTTGGTAGGAAAAAACCCCTTCCAGAGGTTCTCTACGGGGGCTTATTCCTATTGTATTTCTATTTTGCATTTTACCGTTGACGTCGCCGCCCTCCGAGGGGAAAGGAAAGTCTTCATAGCCTTGGCCATCGAAAAGATCCCCTTCGACTAAATTAAGCAGTTGTTGCTGGGCATCGCAGGCGACATGCCTAGAGAGAAGAAGCGCCCGCCAAACTGTACTTCGACAGGCAGAATTCATTTTTTTATACCCTGTAAGGCATCGACGGCATGTCTTTTCCCATAAAGGATTCTTTTCCTGCGAAAGGGAGGCCAAAGACCATAATAAAAACGCCGCCTCCTTTCCTCCAAGGTTCGGAAAGTGAAGACGCGTGAATTTTAATAAATTTAGCAGAAAGGATAGTGTGAAAGGGGGCTTAATGATTGCCAGGGTGTATAAAGCGTTAAGAAGATCCCGAGCCGTCCAGCCTTTCATCTCGTTAGAATCAAAAGATTGGTCAGCACGCAGGAGTAAAGGGTATAAAAGGGCCTGAAGAGGAAGAAAAGAAAGCCCCCGGCCCACACAGCGGAGGGCCTTGACAAAGACCTCAGAAGGAATTTTTTCCTCGCGAGGAAATACCTCCAAAGAAGTAAGAAATCCCTCACAGGCGGTTTTAGCCGCCCTTTCAAGAGGTTCGGGGTGAGAATTATGGATTGCCATAGCGGAGTTGGCAGACAACGCGCAGAGGGGATAGGCAAGAGAGGAGACGTTGTGAATAGCATCCAAAGCGGTTAAACTCTTAGAGGCCCTTTCGACATGAATAGAGGTTAATCGGGTGGCCCGTGATATTAAAACCGAGAGTACACGTGACATAAGTCTGCGGGAGAAATAAAAAGCCCTCAACGGATTCGGCTTTCTTGGTTCTTTTTTTTTCTTTGCGCAGATTGATATAATTTAATTGAGATAGATAGGGGCAAAAGACGTCGTCGTTTTTCCTTTACCACACAGATCTGAGAAATGGCAAGACTAGCTATGAGATTAACTATACCAACTTATCCCATTCGACGCACACATAGACGTAATGAGCATATATATGTATATAATTGCACTTTCTATTATGTGTTTATTAAAAGATAAAATGGGCGATGGTAGCTAAAAGTATCTACTACAAGACGAAAGGGAAAAGAGGCATATAGATTCACTAAAAATACCCAAATTTTGTTCGGGATTTAGTTTATCCGTGGTTGCACTTACAGTAAAACAAGTATGGAATTCAGACATTCTGCAATACGTTGGGAGATTGGGAACATACTATAAAAGAAGTCCTCTGTTTAAATCCTTTTTTTTTTAATGTGTAAGTCCTAGGTAAGAGGTAGGCCCTTGTATTTGCATTTCTCAGAAAAGATAATTTCAATTATAACTTCATCAGCATCAACAAAAAGAGAAAGAGCATCTACACACTCATAGAGAAAATCTAAACTAAACAAAAAAAGGAGGGAAAAGAACAAATGTGATTCATATTTTTTGTCTCTGATGTGTGAATATTTGATGCATAATACAAATTTAAGGGGGCGGGGGAGGGGGAGTAAAAGTCCACGATAAAGCTATCTCGAGATCTATGGAGATAACCGCTCTCGGGAAATCAAAAGAAAAAGACAAAAAAAAACAGCAAGTTGTGGCTCTATTGTTCAAAAGTTTTTATAGAGCTCACAATTTCTATTTTTCCCTCTCTTCTTTCATAATATCACCTTATGTTATTTATTTTCTTTTTTCTTTTGGAGGGATTACATGCAATGCTATAACTTTTATCGCAACATTGGGGGTAAATTTTCATCAATAATCATAATAAGTGTGTGCGTGTGTGTATTGAGAAAGAGAGGGGAGGGATAATGAAGAGCAAATCGAGCATGACTCAACGATATAGAAAGGTACAAATATATATCCACAAATCATAATTAAAAATGCAATACATCCCCCTTAATTGCCCGCTTTATTGAGAATTCCATTGTATTCAAGGGGTTTACTCCCCCCTTTTTCAGGATAGAATGCTATTGCATTCAGAGTGCACGCAACATGCTGGGATGTGCAAAGAATATGAGGGGGGGAAAAAAAACCCATAATATAGTGAATTTTCAAAAAAAGAAGAAGCAAATAATCGTAATACCGACCGCCGTAGTGCAGACCCTTTACCCTTTTTTCCTTATAGTTTTTCCGCATTTTTTCAAACACACTTTCACACGGTGAGGAGGATGGGGGAGGAGAAGATATATATATATATATATATATATATGTATGAAAAAAATAAAATAACCACGAACAATTTTCGAGGCCTGGAACTAGGACTACTGTCGGGGAATATAACTATCCAGAATTCGCAAAGCCGACACCGGTAAACGTGGAAAATAAAGACTCGCAACAAGGCTATGAGGAGAGGTCATCGACAACCATCGCGAGGTGTTCTCCGAAAGCGAGAGCTGCGTGGAAAGTCGAAGAGGGTAGCGATATAACTCGTTCGTGTACCCCACTTTTTCCCTCTCGCTGGAGAACGTCTCCCCTCCCAGGACGTATAAAGCCTCTCGCGCCATCGTGTAGGCCACCCCACTACGAGGGGAGGGCCGTCCGCTGTCTAACGCGCCTCGCCGAATTTCCCGCCATCGTGGGTGGGGTTCGGTGGTGTCCAAAACCCAGAAATCGTCGTAGTACACTGTACATTTATGAGCATCCCCGCCAAAGACAAACACGCGGCCTTCCTTTACCGCCATCGCGCAGGCGTAGCGCCCTGGGGGTTGGATCGGCTGCGCAAGAAAAGGCTGCCACCAACAATCCCGCTCAAAATCATAGCGATATACCCCTCCGGAGTAGGATTCCGGTGCATAGGGAAATGGCCCACTTCTTTGTTGGTGATAATAACCACCAAAAATGTACAAAAACCCCCCCTCCACCACCGCGGCATGCCCAACGAGGGAAAATTTCAACCCATTCGCGGCCGATGGTGGGGGCATTTTCACCTCCTGCCAGGTGTAATCATCCAGGTTAAGGTACCAAAACATCGCGCGGGTGCGGGTGGGTTTCCCCATGAGCACATACATTCGGTTCTGGTAGACGTGGGCGGTGTGCAAATAACGGGCCCCTGGCCCATGGGGCTCCGCGGGGGCCTCGTGAATATACCCCCACGTCCAGCTGTCGAGGTTGAGCTCCCAGACGTCGCTCAGCCCGCCTGGGGCGCCTGGGGCGTGCCCGCCGTAGACGATCATGCGATCGCGATAAACGACCGCGGAGTGGCTGACACGGGGGCGCACGACGGCCCCATTCCGCGCCACCACCTCCCGCCAACGCCCTTCCACGAGGTCGAAGACATGGACCTGATTAAAGGCAGACGGGGTGCTATGATTCGTATTATGAGTCGTCGTCGTCGTCGTCGTCGTATGGATATTACTCTGAAAAAAGGAAGAAGAAGAAAGAGAGCGGGGGCTGACAAAGGGACCGGCATGGGGCCTGCTGGCTTGGCCGCCTCGATCCCGTTCAGTCGAACGGGCATCGCCGTCGTTCGAGAGGCTGTCGCTAGTCGTCATCGTAATAACACGAGCCATCGTATGATTATCATCCTCATCTTCATTATTATTACTACTATTATTATTAGCATTAGCAGAAGGGGAGGTACTACCTCCCCCAAAGGCGATAAGAAAGCGGTTTTCGTAGGCTACGAGGGAATGACAGCAGGCGGGTGGGGGTGCCGGTGAGGGGCAGCCGAGACCAAAGGAACTGGGGCGCAAGGGAAGGAGAGGGTTTAGAGCTCATTTAGAAGAACACCCCAACACACGCATAAGGGGCGCCTTTTTTTCTTTTATTATTATAAATCTATATCGAGATATTTATTTATCTATTTATTTATTATTATTATTTACCTTTTTTTTTAGAGAAGGGGGGGGGAGGCTGGGTTTCAGTTGTCTTTTCCTTCTTTTTTGAGGGCTGAAAGAAGTCCACAAAAAGACAGGCAAATGAACCCCCTCCAAAAAAAAGGGAAAAAAAGACTGAAGCAAAAACAGCAGGGGAAAAATATATATATATATGTGAGAAGAAAGAAAGCAAATAATAAAAAGAAAACAGAATTTCCTTAAGAAAAAGAAATATTGACAAAGAAATAGCTACCTACAGGTGTATAGGAGTAAGTGAAAGAAGCTAATAATATTAATAATAAAGTATCTTGAACGAGCAAAAAAATTGTACTTCCTAATAACAGCTGTGGGCTTAGGCTTCTTTGTAGGTCCCAGCAGACGAACTTGGATTTTAGTGGATAAACACCAAGATGCGTCAGGGAAAAAAAGGAAAGAAAAGTAAGACTTTCTTTCTTTCACGTACTTCACGTATTTTTATCAGGGCAAGATGATGCGGGGGAAGGCAGATTCGGGGAAGAAAAGAGAATGGAATGAACATGAATAATAATAAGTAACAATAACAGTAATAAAACAAAGGCCTAAAAAGGTCGTTTTATTAGTATTATTGAGAGCAGAACATACCTCTCTACTTTTTCATTACCTTTAGTTGTAAACGATTTTTTCTGTTGGTGTTATTGTGTATTATGCAGATGAAATTAGAGATTGTCAGCTGTATCTGGGTGATAAAACGTTTATTCAGGTTAAAAAAGACCTCGCGTTTAGTACGCTCCCATCGATCCTGATCATCCACGCAGTGCCCGGACGAAGCCTCTCACCTGCCGTACATATCGAAAGCAAATTAAAATTACAGGCTGGAATATCCCACTTTTCTTTTTCCCTATCTTCTCCAATCGGATTGCAAAAAAGGGTTGGCTGTGGAAATAGGAAGGCCAAATCGATGTGAATAATGCAAAAAAAAAGCTGATAATAATTTAACTAAATAAAACGAATCTCTGTATTTAGTCTTGTTCTTTCTCTCTCTCTTCCTTCTTTAATGAAGATCATTTGCTTTGTGTATTTTTACACATTTAGTAATATCCATTTTGCACTTCAAAACATGCTATCCGTAAGTTTTTTTTATTTATTTTGTGTGTCTAACCCTCACCGCGTTTTATCGCGACGACCGTAATGGAAGTCAGAAGCTATTAAAAATACGTTCAAGGATCGGGAAGAAAAAAACCAAAAAGAAAAGGAGTAGCCAAACGATAAAATTGGGGGAGGGGGGGAAATAACAGCAAATAGAGTTAGTACCTCTAGAGTACTTTATGTAAGGTAGATTAGACAATAAAGCCTGCAAATTGTCCGAGACTTTTTTAAAAAATCGGGATGAAAGGGATTAGGAGTGCGGGGGGAAAAAAAAAAGGAAAGCCACAGCGATCACTTTCCTACGCCTGTATTCGCACTGGAATGGGGACAGCAACAATTTGCTTACCATGTAGCTGAAAAGAAAGGAGCTTTACCGTGCATAATTATCTGTTATATGACCATCATCTTCCTATACGCTTAAATAATGCTAATAAAAAATCCAAAGAAAAACTCACATGGAGAAAGGGGGAGGAATATACGAAAAGTATAAAGATTACATTTAAAAACAAAGGGGGAGGGGCGAGCGGAAAAGAAAAAAAGAAGTTTTCCGAAAAAGACATCTCGAATAATGTCCTGCCTGAGAGAGCCACACTAAAAAGTGAGTATTGAATTTATCACAGCGAAATTCAGTTAAATATTCACTTTTTTTAAAAGAAGAAAGAATCTCATCCAACCACTCTCTCTCTCTCTCTTCCGAACATACCATTTTTTTTTTTTTTTTAAACCCTCATTTATTCATCTAATCGCACACACGCACACCTTCTCTCTCCTACAGATCTAAGAGAGAGAGAAAAATAAATAAATAACAACAACAACTAAAAGGGAGTCCCCGCAAAAACAACAACAACAACAACAACAACCTCCCTCCCTATTAAATTCTCTCTTCTTTTGTTTACGCCACAAAATTCTTCGCAATTGTGACCACCACAAAGATGGCAATATAAAACCCATATTTCTGCATAAAGGACTTCTCCTCGACCTCGACCTCGCGTTCTTCCCAGTCGTCCTCGTCGTTTTTCACGCGCTTTATAATTGTCTTTTTATTTTTTCCTCCCGCCTTTTTCCCCCCAGCGGCATCCGGGGATCTTAGCTCTTCAATGTCCTCATAGCGTACTTTATTTTGCAGCTGTAAAGACCGCCCAAGGGCCAGGATTGTTTGCACGCGAACGTTCGGGAAAAGCCGCTGGACGATCTCGAGATCGCACAGCTTGTCATTTGAAAACTTCGCGTGAAAGGCGTTCGTCTCGCTGATAAATTGCAAGCCATAAAGAGAGGTATTTCGACCTGGCATAATAGTTAGTCGCTCATACAACACCACCGTGGAGCTGTCTTGGGCGATAAAACCACGAATAATCGAACATGGCGATACCGCGATCACCACCTCCCCCGCAGTGTTTTCGATTTCATTTCCGCTTTCTCCCGTTTGACGATTTATAGCGCGCGTATTCGACGACGACGGCGAGGAGGACGACCTTGGCAAAGCGCGATAATAAACCCAATCCACCGTCGCCAGCGTGAGTTTTTCCTGCTCGGAGAGTAAAACGCCCTCCTTGCTGGCCGGGGTATGTTTAAGTTGGACAGGGGCCTGCGGGGAGAGCTGTTTAAGAGCGAAGTTGGTGATATCTTGCCATTCCCCATGAAGCCCCAAACGACGTTGAAGGGTGAAAGACTGCACAGAGGCCTTCACGGAAGGGCTTATGAGAAGCCCTATCAGGGCAAAAAAGAAAGACAAAAAAAGAGGAAAATACTTCGGGGCATGAAGACAAGGTTGCAAAAGGACAAATACCGATAGGTGTATATATATATATATATATACAAAAAATAATAATTATCCAGTATATGGCTGAGTGTTATAAAGCGATAAAGAGGGCGAAGAAAAGAAAAGAAAAACTTGGAAGTGATCAAGGAAATAGGAAAAAAAAAGAAATCCGAGCAAGAAGAATTCAAAAAGACACACATGCAAGATAACTGAGTAGGAGGAGAAACCCCGTTTTTTTTTTTTATATACTCGAGGTCAGTTAGCTCTTCTTTTTCTTGTGTGTGGGGAGAGTGTTAACACGCGGACGTCATCCCCTCCCTCCCTCCTCCCCTATTCAACCAAAGCTCATGCCGCGAATGTTTATTTTCCAATTAAACGGAAAATAATAATAATAATAAAGAACGGCATCTTTAAACAGGCGCCTTCGACAAAGTCGAAGACGCGCTTTCTGAGCTTTCCATGAGCAGCATCATTGGAAAGAGCAGCGTGGCGTCGCCCTGCACGCGAACGACCTCCTGACAATTCTCTTTTATTAAACCACAAAACATGTCATCGGCTAATGTGCAAGAGCTCGCACAGCCATCCGCCTCCAGCCCGGTTGTAATCATCACAAAGACGATCTAATTTTATATTTCGCAAAAGATGATTTTTTGGCAGTCCACCACCAAGAATAATGCCATAATTTCCCCCCCTTTCCCCATCACGAGAAACGCCAAGCGAGCGAAGTTTGATAACGTCCTGTACAGGATCCACCATAAGTCCAGTGTGTTTAAAACTAAAGAAATAAATCATATCCCCAATGGAGCCATCTGTGAGTGCGGGAGAGAACATGGGAATGTTATTTTTAAAACACCAATAGACTAAACTTTTTTCCCTTTCCTCTTCCGGGGCGTAAGCCTCCGAGGCACGTCCCATGGCGGCTATAAAATCGGAAGGCGCCGTCCCGGTTGAAGTTTTTCGTTGGCATTCCAGCAAAGAGTTTAACACCGGCGTCAGAAATTCCTCAAAACGGCAATAATTGTCATTTGGGATGAGTAAATTTCCCACGCGATTAAGTCCTTGTCTACGGAGCGTTTTACCATCCAGCGAGAACCCCCAACGTGGGTATGCCCAAAGCATTTGATGACGTCCTCCTCAATCCCACCGGCGGAGGAGATAAACCCATCCACAAGACTTTCTTTGGCTAAAAACCTAAACGTCTCTCGCAGGCCGGATGAAATTAAATTGGACGTGTACGCAAGAAAGACTTTCTCCCCTTTCGAGCGATGGAATAAAAAACGCTGGACCAGACGGCGCGCTCGACCGACCTCGGTGGCCTGCAGGCCTGTGGAGAGAAAGCCGTCCAGACAGCGCTGAAGGGCCTCGGACTGGGAAAGAGAAAGAAGCCCCTGAAAGTCCACACCTTGCACGGCGTCAGATGGCATTAAGTAATGGAATATATATATATATATATATGTGTGTGTGTGTGTGTCCAATACTTTCTCTTTTTTTTTTCTCTTTGAGTATGAATAGAGAACTTATCCTCCCCCCTCTCTCCTCTCCCTCCCCCTCAAAAAAAAAAAAAAAAAAAAGAAATTGTCGTAGTAGAAAGCTGCATATCAGAGGATACTACTCATAATAAAAGAGGGTAAAATACCGATATATCCATCGAAATAGGGGGGGGATCAGCTGAGAAGTAAATATCTCATTATTATTATTATTTTTTTTGTAAACTATTAGCGGTTTATTCATTATGGATTAATCTGAAGTTATTAATTTCGCACGCAAAGGGCCGATGCCACCTAGTGCAAGCTTAAACGCTGAGTTCGATGATTCTTATAAAGGTATTAACACTTAACGAAAATGGGTTTAGAAATCCAATAAAGTGACAAGCCGTCATTGTCCACCACCATGACAAAACATTTCACCAAAAACGAAAATTTTTTAGGCAGCCACAAACGAAAAAACGGGGAAAAGAAGAAATCAACCTCCCAACTGTCGTTGATTTCCATCCTACTCCAAAGAAGATTTCAACAAATACATTCTTTTTTTAAGGGGAGGACTACTATTTTCTATCGCTCGCTAGCATTGCATATTATTATTATTATGATTATTATAATTGCTATTGATTTATTGTGTATTTAAGAGCTCAAACCACTGCCGCATAGCGTCCGCGATGACCTCCGGCAGGCTCTCGAGCTCGCGCACAATAAGATAATACGGGAAAGGAAAGTCCTCCATGTAGGAACGACGAATCACCTTACCCTGGGTAAACTCCACGAGTTGCATGTCTAAAATGGAATTCGACTCCACACGCTTTAAACGGGCCTCTCGATCGGCCTTTAATCGTCGTAGTCGCTCCGCGGTGGATAATCCTTTTAGCGCCGCCGCCGAAAGCGGTGGCGGCGTAAGCGAAGAAGAAGAGGCAGGGCGTGTATAGGACTGCGTCGTTGACGCCGGGGGGTTTCCTCCTCCTCCTCCACTCCTTTCATTTTTATAGTCCCCCCCTACCCGTAAGTCGAGGAGGGCGAAAACCACCATTTGGTGATGTTCCTCGGCCCGCACGAGGAGCCGTCGGAGCTCCGCGCGATCCTCGGTGATTTGGCCGTCGCTGATAATCATCAAAATCTGCTGTGCGCGCGACGTCGTCGCGCGCATTTGGTCCTCCGCGCGCTCCCGCGCCTCGTCGAGGTAGGTGAGCGCGCCCTGGAGGAGTTCCTTTAGGCTGGTTTGAGGCTGGTCGAAGCCGATCTCGCCGAACGCGCGGGCGCCGTCGTCGGGGCCGAACGGGCGCTCGAGCGGGTGCCAGATCGTCGGCACCGCGCCGAACCCGAGGAGCCCGACGTCGCCCACCTCGAGCCGCCGCAGCGCGGTCGTGAGGAGGACGACGGCGCGGCAGGCCAAGTCCCCCGCCCGCGGGTCCCGCCCCCGCATGCTCCGCGAGTCGTCCAGGGCGAGCAGGATTTGATACCGCCGCCGGCTCGGCCGGGTGCGGCGGAGCCAAATGCGGTCCTTCTTGAACTGGGACGCCAAGTAGGGGATGACCCGGCGCAGGTTCAGCCGCCGCCCGGTCTTGTAGTCCCCCTGCAGCTTCTCCGCCCGCGTCGGGGCCAGCACGAGGCGGAGCTGCTCGCACAGCTGCCCGGAGAGCCCCTGGACGGCGGCCTCGTGCGCCTGCCACAGCCGCCGCCCCCGCGCCAGCTTCTCGGCCGCGCGGTCGGCGGCTGTGGCAGCTTCATCCGCCAGGGAGCCCCCTCGTCCTCGTCCTCGTCGTCGTCGTCGTCGTCGCTGGAGGGGTCCCCGTCCCCACGGGCGGTGAGGCGGGCCCCCTCGCTTCCCCGGCCTCCTCGCGGCGTTGTCGTCGTCGTCGTCGTCGTCGTCGTCCGGCCGCGGGATCGCCTCGGCGGGGCGACGTCGTCGACGGGGGCTATCCGCCACGCCGTCGTCGTCGTCGGGGTCGGGGTCCGGCGACCCCTCCGAGGGGTCGTCGTCGTCGTCGGTGGGCTTTTCGACCTCCCGCGCGGCCTCGTCGGGCGGCGGGAAAGTCGGCGGCTCGTCCGTCGCGGCTAGGCCTTCCTGCTCGCCTTCCTCGTCAAAGTCGAACTCCGCGGGGGGTTCTTCCTCTGGCTTTTCAGACGTCGGGGGGGGTTTCTGCTCCTCGTCGGCGTCCTTCGCTTGGTTGTCTTTTTTCACACTAACGCGCTTATGAAGGTCAAGCTGAGGGGGTTGGCGATCATGCCGCTGAAGGGCCTCTTTAATGGCATGGTAAGGATTATGTTGGGCCCGCTTTCGCTCGCTCTGGTCTTTCCGTTGGCTTTGTTGGGACTCTTCTTGCTGTTTCTTCCAGTTTTGTCCGGCGTCGTCCTGCTCTTGCACCTGGTCCGGCTGGTCTTCCTGGTGAGCGGAGCCCTCCGGGGGCTTCTCGGCCGCGGCCGTTTCCTTTTCTTTTCGCGTGGTCGCCTCCTCGCCTTGCTCGTCGTCCTGCAGACCACCTTCAAAGACGTTTGTGTCCTTCCCATTGTCGTCATTTTCAACGTCGTCGTCGTCTTCTACGTCGTCGTCATCAACGTCCATCTCTCTCTGATCGCCTTGGTTTTCACAATCGCTGTCCGTCGAGGCCTCCATATCCTCCCGACTTTCCGATCCCCCTTCGCGATCTTCGGGTGCCTTGTCGGAATCCTCTTCGTCCCCCTCCTCGGGGTTCGACAACTCCTCACCACTTTCCCTGGAGTGCGACCGCCCACTACTACTACTGCGCACGTCGTCCTCCATGTCATCGGAGAACGCGCCTTCTTGCAGGTCCTCGCCAACGAGCTCGTGTTCGCCCTCGCGTTTTTCCTCGGCGTCGCGGATTTCTTTTTGCTTATCCTCAAACCCGCCAGTCTCCTCTTCTTCGCCGTTGATGTTTTCCTCTTGCAGAAGGGCATCCTCGGGGACGTCGTCCTCGCCGTTGTCGTTGTCGGCCTCGCGCAAATCGTCATCGTCGCCTTTGTCCTTGCGTGTTTTCTTTCGATCCCGCCCATCGTCGCCGTCCACGCTGCCCATTTCTTTTTGCGAATCTTCCTCGTCGTCGTCGTTGCTGTCATTATCGACGTCGCTTTCTTCGCGGTTTTGCTTTTCAGCTTGGAAGTCGGTCTCCACGTCGGCCGCCTGATCTTCTTCTTCGCCTTTTTCCTTTTCCTTTTCTTGGCGCTCTTGTTCCTCCTTGTCTTTCATATTCATCACCTGATCCTCGTTTTCCATTTCATTGGTGACGTCCTTTTGCCCTTCCCCATCATCCATCCCAGTCCCCTCACGCTGGCCTCCGCCATCGTTGCCTTCGCCGTCGCCTTCGTCCTCGTCGTCGTCCTCGGTTTTGCAAAATCCTTTTTTGAGCAAAATCGTAAAAAGACGCGTTAAGGCAACCCCAAAACCAACGTGGGCGTTAAAGGTCTCCTGAAGACCGCGCTGGGCCCCCGCCAGAAGCCGTAAAACACGAGATAATCGATCGAAAAGCTCTTCTTTATTATTACTGAATTGAAGTTGGGAAATAAAGCCGGGAATAAAAGATTGATGACTCGAAATAGGAACCTCAGGGTGGAGTAAACGATCAAGAGCTGTGATGGCGACTTGAGTGGACTGGTTAAGGCTCGACAGTCGTGCTTGATAGCGATTGTAGCTGGCAGGATCATTAGCATTTGAAAGGGAATTCGCCTCCATAGCAGGAGAAGTGCCTTTGTCAGAAAGAGGCTTATCCGTAAACGCATCCGAGAGGGTCTGAAGAACGTCCGTGACCTGCATTATCCATTCTTTTCCTTCTGAAGGTTCCGTGCGCGGTCGTTTGGCCTCTGGAGGTTCCTCGCGAAGAAGAAGAGGAGCAGGAGAAGAAGAGGCCTCTTCGGGGTTAAATCGCGTAATAATTTCCGAAATTTTCGCTTTATGGGTCCCCACCGCGGTCGCGATATGGCTCATCAACGACGCGTGTTCCTCTCCCATGGAAGCGTTTTCGCCCATTTCGAGCGCCTCCAGGCTCTCGCAAAGGGCGTAGAGCTGACGAAAGTCCCTCATAAGCTGCTGGACCAAACCCCCTGGCAGAAAAGTTTGACTTCGACGAAGGGGTTCGTATTCTGTGCAAAGCTCCCACAGCCCATTGGCCGTCTTTATCAGCTTCTCCACAACAGAGCGAACGGCGGAAGCCTTGGCGGGGGCTAAATCCGGCTGAAAAAGCACCCATTCAAGGCTTTCATGAAAAGACGAGGTCGCGCAGCAAAGGCGAAGCCCCGCCTCCAGCAAAGCCGCGTCCTTTGCGAAGAACTTTAGAAAGGAATTTTCGCTACTTTCTTCTGTCAATCCCTCGCAGGCTCGCAGAAAAACCTCCAATGTCCGTAAAAGCCGAACGACGTCGGCCATCCCATAAACCAACTCCGCGAGCCCGACGGCGTGGGTGAAAAGGCTTTCCGACAGCCCTGCACCTCGCCTGGCCTGGGCTTCGGATAAATCTGCGTGCACTTTTCCCCTCCCGGTCTCCCGCAAGAGCTGCAGCCAACGAATAAATTGATAATATTCCTTTTCGGAATGCACTAAAGCCGAAGAAAGAAAAGGCTGGTCGTTGTGGACCAAACGGCAGCTAAGGGGCGCCGGGGTGGTGCTAAAAACAACGTCCCAGGAGCCCATGCGAAGTTCCAGCCGGTGCGGAACGCCGAAGTCCTCGAGAACCTCAAAAAGGGTTTTTAACGCCCGGATTTTCATCTGAAAAGGAGTCTTCGGCGCCTGTAGCGCTTTCACGCGCTGTAAAAGCTCCGTTGTGGATTCGGAGAAGAACTCGTAGGCCATCGCGATGGAAGGGGAAGGCCAGTCTTCGAAAGGGCTCACCACCACTGCCGTTCCTTTGGGCGATGTCGTCTTGTCCGCACGCTGCCGTTTAAGCCCTTTTCCCTTGCCCACTGTACGATTGACATTTGGACTCGCGGAAAGCTTCGCCACCTTCAAATCCGTTTTCTTTCCATTAGAAAGGGTGGATTTTTTATCAAGCAAGGCCGTCCCTGGCGAGGAATGGATCCCCATGGAAGGGTCATCTTGAATGCGCTGTTCCTCTTCCATGATAATGCCGCGAATGGGGGTGCGTAGGGCGCCCTCGAAGCTGCTGAGCGCGCGCGCGACTTTTAAATGAGCCTTTTCGCTCGTCGCGCGCACGGCGTAATAATTAGCGTCCTCCCAGCGCATAATTTTCGTGAACGCCGCCATATCCTCCTCGATCGGCTGCGTCGCCTGGGAGGCTTTTTCGTGAATAAACTCCCTAAACTGCGCGAAGTAGCCCGCAATATGTAAGGCGACGTTGGCTAGCGGGGAGCGGACGCCGTGGGTCGCCAACAACTCTAACCCCGCACTCTTCACGACCGTTAGACGCATGTCAAAGTCGCCATAGCAGGCTTCCCAAAGGTATGCCGTCAGTCTTTCGAAGAGGTGATTGCACTGCTCACACCACCACGCCATCTGTGCGTCCTCCTCTCCGTTTTCCTCTGCTGAATTCGCCAAACTTTCATTCATAGTGGAGAGCCTTTCATCGGCGCTGCGAATAAAATCATATAGCGCGAACCACTCCTTCGAGGCTCGCAGCTCGAACTCGTTTCGCTTGGCTTTAAAAACATGGGCCCAGCAGTGCAGTTCCATTCGACGCCACCGTAAAATAAAACCCGAAAGTTCCGTAATATAGGACATTAAAGAAACCGCCGTCGATGCATTTCGTTCCCATGCAAAGCATTCCGCAAGTAGCACCTCACAGCCTGCCATAATCCGCATTAACGGCGTCGATAAAGCGGGAAGGGCGCCGATTTTACGCCCAATTCGCAGACACTTCTGCAGAGAAACGGCGTCCGGGAAGTCCCGCGCGAGCCCCTCCACGGCCGACAAAAGCGCCTCCAGGGGCCTGCTAAACCGGCTCACCTCACCAGGATCAGGATCGTTGAAAATGTTAAACCCTTCCGCCCGACGTTCTTCCAGGGAAAGCCGCTCGGCCGCGAGGGCGGCCGCACCGTGGACTAAATCCCTACGTAAAAGCTCCGCCCGAAAGGCAAAACCATTGAATAATAAACATTCCTGCCCTTCCATGATGAAGGCGGCGGCGTGGTCCTTGCTAGACCGCGCCAACTCGCTCGATAAGACGTCAAATCGTGTCTTAAAGGACTCGAGTAGGAGCTTAGAGGAGGTGGGTTGTTCATTTGCTATACGACTTCCCACGAGCCTTTCAAAAAACTCCGCGTAGGTGTGCATTAATCGACGTAGATAAGCCCCATCGCGCTCCTCAAACATGATTCGAGTATGTCTAGCGGCCCGTCCATCGCCCGCGGTCTTTTCCTTCCCCTTGAAGGAATCATTTTCGTCGTTATCCAAGTTCGCGAACTCCTGCTCGTAGTTCGGCAGCAGGTCTTTTTAGCCGCCGGAGCAGTTTTTCATCATCGCCTTCGATGACCAGGGTTTTTTCCTTGTACAAGACGGACATCTCCTCCGCGTGCTGCTCCTCTCGCTCTTGAGCCTCGACCGCGCGGTAGAGCTCACGGTAAATGCGGAAAAGGTCCTCGGCAAAATTCCTGTCAACGGCCTGCGGGGGAAGACACTGGAGGAGTTTAAGGCTCCCGTCCAAGTACTCCAACACCGCTCGCAGGTCCACCCCACTTCCCCCGCACACAAGCTCCACACGTGGCAAGGGTAAAGACCACAAACTAAGCGGAAATTGCAAAAGCTGGAGGCTTTCCTCGGCCGCGAGCAGACCTGGCCGGCCACTTTTCGATAGCACTAATGAAGAACGCGCCTGACGGTCGTGCATTTCGCTGTATTAGGCAAAGCAGCTTGCACGAGCGGCGGTGGCGGCGAGGAGGGCGGCCTGCGCGAAGTTCAGGACGACGTCCTCGTAGCCGCCATAGTCCCCAAGCAATTCCACGACAGCCTGAAATAAAAGCTCACTCCAGCCCAAACGACGCGTTTTTGCGCAATTTTCCTGCGCAAAAACTTCGTCGAGGTGGTCGTCCGAGAGAAGAGTACTCGCCAGCTGATAAAGCCGCCGAACGAGAGCCGCGTAAGCCTTTCCGGACGGGTCCGGCCGCTCAACAAAGCTCCTGGAGACCTTTTCAAGACGTTCGGCTTCTTGGACCCGCAGGGTGGTCAGCAAAGCGAGCTGTGGAGAGGGCGTTCCCCCTTCTGCTCGCAGGCTAAGGGTCTCGGCCCACTGAAAAGCTTTTTCCAGGCGTTCGAAAAGGAGAATTTCCTCGCTCGCGGACACCATCTCGCGCTGACAGCGAAGCATCGGGTCAATAGGCCCCTGTGGGAGGAGCAAACGGCATTTCAAGACGTAGAAAAGGGCCGCGCCCGTGAGCGCGAGGAAAGGCCGCAGGGCGCCGATGCTCTCCCCCACTTTTCCTTTTTCCCTCCCTTCCATGCAGGCCAAGACCTTCAGAAAAAGACCTCTTTGCGATTTCACCGCGTGATGGGTAAATACATCAGAAGAGGAAAGCAATGCACGTCGAATAGGCTCGAAAGGACCAGACGGATGGACCTCAGGATCCTCCTCCGAAGAGAGGAAATCCAGACGGATGGGCAGTGTATTTTCCAAGAAGCACGCCCTCACGATCGTCGGGAGCTCACGCCGCGCATTTCGCTCCCAGACGGTGGACAGTCGAGCAGGGGCTATCGGACAGGCTCTTAAAAATCCTATCAACCCCGAAAGCGAAGTCAGAAAATCGTTCGAGGTCTGCCCGATCGCCAGGACGGATATTTTAGCGGCGTATTCAAGGCATTTCGCCGCGGAGTTCAGCCAGGAGCCTGCAAAAAGATGGGCCACCGCCTGCATGCCGTAGCGTGTGATAAAGCGGCAAATAAGCAAAGGTGCGCACTGCTGAAGAGCCTCTGCGGCGTCCTCGATTCGGACAGTGCACAAACTTCGCCATAACGCCATCTCCAATTCACTCCATGAAAGCCACGGATTCGTGTACTGCTCAAGAAGAACCGAAATAGCGCGGGAAAGGGGCCCGAATGAGGGATTCACAGGCCGGATGGGCTGGCGAGCCCACCGAAAGCAGGCTAAGCAGGAGTTGGATGGCCTCGTGCTCCGCCCTGTACGCGGCGACCTCCCAAAGCTGTTGTAGTAATTTCCCGGATTGGGTCTTTGATTTATCCGCGGACTGCTCCTTTTCCAGATCGATTCGATTCTCCCACTGGGAAAGCAAATCTCGCTCCTCTTTGGTGGTAATATGCGGATAAGGAACGAAGCCCTCCAACAAGCAGGACTGGCCTAGCAAAGGAAAAGGTAAATCGAGGTAGCTTTTAATCGCGTCGATGAAGTCCTCCAGGGCCTCTAAAATCTCCGAGAAGCCAGTCGATGCCTTCGAGGAGAGCGTTTTGCACGCAGCGTGGAAAAGAAGAGCCTGGGTAACGAGAGAGACATAATTATCCCACGACAGTGAACCAAGACGGCGTAGTTCCTCCAAAAATGGGGCCAAAACCGCCAAAATATTCTGAAATTCAAAAGGCGAGGTGAGCTCAACGAGGTGCCTTTGCGCGATCTGAAGAACCCTCGTGAGGTTTTCATTGATCGCGGCCGATTCGGTTAACATAACTTTTCCGAAATGGCAGGCTATCCCTTTTGCAGTGATGCTTGATAGCAGCGAAGAGCGTGGACCAATGCAAAATGCAGCCCGGCAGTAAAGAATATCCAACATACCTGATCCACAGTATTTCTCATCCAACAGCGCATCGAATTCGGTCCAATCCTTCTCCGGGAATAGCTCCCGTAGTACTTTTTGACGCTTTAGCGACAATCCAGGCAGGACCACACTGTCGTTAGACTGCTCTAGAATGAAGTGAAAGATAGCATCGTCAGGGTTAATAAGGGTTCCCTCTTCATCGATTTCAACCAGACCAGCAGAGAGCTTGCGAAGGGCGAGAGCCTGACGTCCCACGCGCTGTCTCTCGAGGACTTCCGAGGTGTCCTCATCGGGATCATCCCGATGAAGACGCGAAATCGCCACCAACTCCCTCGCCGGAACATGCGTACTTGACGGAGAAAAAGGCCAATTAAGAATCTCCCGAAGGCTAGCGATTAACTCTTCCTTCTTGTACATCCAAGGCCCGCTGCGGTTGTTGATGTAGCGGTGTAAAATACACTTTTCCAGCCTATCCAGGACGTCGTCTTCTTCCTCTTCCTTGTCGGCGAGGTCCGCCCGCAGGATCGCGCAGGTGCGCTGGAGAGTGTAAATATTCGGCGCCCCCGCCGTCAGCGCATCGCACAACGCGCCCGAGGCCGACTTTGTCGAGTCCGCGCCAAAGGCCACCTTTAAAAAGACGCTATGAAAGTGCATTATTTTACTCAGCCATTTATCCTCCTTTATGCGATGTATAGGCACGGTGGGATGCCCTGCAACCTCCAACATCGCGGCCTCCGGGGACGGAATCGGCACCGGCGCAACGAAGACCTCCACCGCACGATTCCGCATGGCTCTCGAGATATCCCCGTATTTCGGATTTAGCGTCGCGAACAGGCGAAAATTCCGATGTGGTCGAATCACCCGCAGCTCCCCGTTCACAAGCCCTTGCTCGTTCACCGAGAGCGAGCCATTGGGCTCGACTAGCGGGTTTATCCGATCGAGGACGCTGGCATTGCAGTAGTTCACGTTATCTAACACCAACCAGTGGCCTTTTAGCATCGCCTCAAGCAAAAGCGAATCCCGCCATTCGAATCGCCCTTGACGGCCTTCGACTTGGTCAAAACCGCCGAGCAAATCCACCGTATCGCAGCTTGCGGTAATAGAAAAGGTGCGAAGCGTCGCGCCGGTTAACGCGGCCGCAGCCTGCAGGGCGAAGGACTTTCCAGCCCCGGAGGGCCCCACAAGAAGGACAAATTGCACCTGCTCCGCGCAAATTAGCAAAGATTTCACCACCCGACGCTGGGAAGGCAATAATAAGAGAGGAGAAGGTTTTGCACTCCCGGTAAGGGGCATAGACTCGCCGATCTTTCGACCCAAACACGTCGCCAGGCGATGCTTTTCGAAGTAAACGGCGCCTTCGCGGATTAAGAAGTCCGAGTCCCGCGCGGGAAGAAGGTCTTCGGTCGTGGAAAAGTGCTTCTCGAGGAGCTGGCGACATCGAGTCTCGTCTTCCTCCGTGCGCATGCGCTGTAAAAAGAGCATATCAGCAAAGTACGTCGGCCTCTCCTCTAGGCCATAGGCTTGCATTAAATTCACCCATCGCAGGACATCCCGCAGGTTAAATTCCCATGGGCTCCCCCGGCTCGCGAAGCTTCGTTTTTCCATCGTTTCTCTCTGCACAGCCTCGACAAAACCTACGATCCTCTGCAAAATTCCCTCGTCAACATTCGCGCAAACGGTCTTGGTAATGACCATCAGATCTTCTGTTTGAAAGACGTCCATGCGGACGCGAATAAAGCGATTCAGAAAGCTCCGGGGCAGACCTTTTCGTCCGCCGCCCTCGATGAGAGGATTTTGGCAAGCAAACACGCGGAAGTTTTCATGCGCGCGAAATTCTTCGTTTAATTCCGGGATAAAAATCGTTGAGCGGTGATCCAGAAGGGCATTTAAACCCTCCAAGACGGACTGGCTGGCCAAGTTCAACTCATCCAAAATCACCCAGGCCCCTTCCTTTAGCGCGCGCAAAAGAATCCCGTCGGACCAGGCAAACTGGGGATGGGCCGGAGCGGTAGCCCCACGAAGCTCTAAATCCTCCGCCTCCTCGGACAGCTGTGTTGGGCAGGGCAGAAAGGACCCCAGAAGGTCCATAATATCTGTTTGCTCGCTAAGATTAATACGCACCACGCGGCAGCCAAACGCGCAGCCAAGAGCCTCGACAATACTCGTCTTCCCCACGCCAGGGCTGCCCTCCAAAAGCACCGCCTTTTTAAGAATACTTGCTCGCATCAACTTGGAAAGATTCCGCTGCGTTGTGGGGGACCCGAAGAAAAAGCGCTTCTGCATCTCTGGCGGGAGCTGAGGCTCCGGCATGCCATCGAAAAACGCCCAAAAAGGCCGGTCAGAGATCAGCTCGTCCGCTGGGTCCAACTCGCAGAGTTTTTGGGCCTTTTCAAAGAAAACTCGCTTGAGCGTCTCGACAGAGCTCTCCGAGAGCCCAACGCCGATACCGATCCCATCTAAAATAACCGCATCCAGGCCTTGTAAAAAGGCGAGAACAGGGGGGCACCTGCCGTGTGCAGTGTTCATGAAAGAAACCCAGCTAATAACATCTCCGAATGCTTATAGACGTTTGAGTATTAGACTGCGAGGACAACTCAGCAAAGCTGCAGAGCATGTCAGCCATTTTATCCGCCCACATCTCTGACCCAGACTCCAGACGCTTCGAAAGAATCAGGGCAATCTCCTCTTTGCATGTGATGGGTCGAACATAAATCTCCGTAAAGCGATTCCGCAGGGCTGGCGAGAGTTCTTTCTTGCCAAAATCCCCGCCAGGGTTCATCGTTGCCAGGATCCGAAACTGCTCATGGGCGACAATGTGGTCCGCGGAGCTCTTTTCCGTGAGCGTGATGGTTCGCGAGGGCTCCAGAAGACTGTTTAGGCCCTCCAAAACGCTATCCTCCGCAAGCGAGATTTCATCAAGGACGAAGAACTCCCCTTGGATCATACTTTGCACAAGTGGCCCGTTATGCCATTCAAACAAGGCTCCATCGCGGCGGTCCGGCGGGACCGGGCGAAGGCTCCCGAGAAAATCTGCCGCCTCGGTGTGCTGATGGCAGTTCAAAATGCGTAGTGGAAGGCTCAAAAGCGCGGCCCATAGTTCACAAATCGTCGTCTTGCTGCTTCCCGTTTCACCGACCAAGAGGGCAGGCTCCTTGTGCTCCAGGCAGAGCCCCACAATCGTGAAAAGACGCTGCATTGAAGGCGTCCAGACAATTTTAAAGGACTCAATCACACCACTTTCCACCTGCTCGAAGAACTTTTGAACAAAGGGCCAGTGGGATGGAGCGTAGATTAGGTCGTCGTCAATGACGGTTCGCGTTATGGATTCGATAACATCCCGCACAATTTGACGTTCTTCCGGCTTACGGCACCTCTCACCAAGCAAGAGAAAGCCATGCTCGGCGAGTTCTTGAAAGGTGCTCGGCTTGCGTTGGGCCCAACGAAATAAATCACGCGGCGTAATAAAGCCATGTCGCCCTGCAAAGATTTGGGAACTTTGCCGCCGCGTTTGCAACGCTGTCATTATATCGACCATTTTCTCTGCAAAACTCTCTGGTAGCATGTACCGCTGCTGTAAAATTAATTTCACTTCGTTGGTGGGAATTTCATCGACAGTAACCTCCAAGAAACGATTGCGGAAGGCACGAGAGAGGAGCTTTCGCCCGCCATACACACCGGCTGGATTTTGTGTAGCGAAAATGCGAAGCTGTTTGTGCGGTTTGATTACTTCCTGCGTATCTGGTATAAACAACTCGCAGTTATCATCCAGTAGGCGATTCAAAGCTTCCAGAACGTCTGTTGGAGCTAAGTTGAGCTCGTCCAGTACAACCCAGTACCCACATCGGACAGCGGTCACTAAAATACCATCGACGAACCGTAGCTTTCCGAATTCATCGGTGATGTAGTGTCCAAGGTACTCTTGCACCTCAGTGCTTTCATGGTTATTGATGCGAACAAATTTGTTTCCGGTTAACTCCGCTAAGTATTTGACCATAGAACTCTTGCCGGATGACGTCGGACCCTCCAGCAGAACAGGACGGTTCGCGAAAGCACGCTCGCGCAAGATTCGTTAAATGACCTTTTACACTACCCGTCAGAATGAAAGAGGGGTCCTTAACGCAATCTTGATCCCCCGCTGGGATCCATATGTGCTCATAAGACACATGGCAGCCCGTCTGAGGAGGTGATGGGAGTCGCGGACAGGCGGGTTTTTTGCCGTGAAAAACTGTTTTCACGATAAGGTTCTCCACTACTTTATGAAACTGACGTTGGAGTGGGGTTGCGAACCCAAGCATCAGACCGTCATAGAGGGCCAGAGTGTATCCATACAAAGGAGCAGCCTTTCTAACATAGGAAAGCGCTCGAGTGAGTGTGCGCAGGCTAAAGGATGGCGGCTTCGACTCCCCGTCTAGGGAGCATAGTTGGGACTTGGCATTGATCACACAATCCAGGAAAAAATTAGTAATGCAGTCCTTTGGTGTGTCAGGCGCAAGGAAACCAATGTACTCTTGGACAATAATATTAATGTCTATTGAATTAAAGGGCTCACTGACGTAAAATTCCGTGAAACGAGACCGCAAAGATGGTGGTAAGTCTTTTTTACCAACGTCTGTGGGAGGGTTCATGTTGGCAAAAACTCGGAAATTCGGATGCCTCAAAATGGGCTCGATATTTTCCTTATCAGTCAAAAAGAGGCGATCAACGTCCCCTAGAACAGAGGAAACGCGCTCTAGCACCTCTGTAGAGGCTAGGTTCAACTCATCTAGAAGAATCCAGTACCCTTTTCTCCAGGCTTCTACAAGAGATCCCTCTTCGTAATAAAAGGAGAAAATCGTTTGTGTCTTTTCAACTGTGTCTAATAATTCCTCAGATTGACTCTGTAGCGCTTTCCATTCGTTTTGTATTTCTAATGAAAATGTATTCCGTTCATTTTTGACCCAAAACGTTTCGCACCCTTTGAGCATTTGGCGGAGAGCACGATCCCACTTGCGCGAGCCCACAGCTTGCTGAAGTGTATTTAAGAAGACAACATTTTTCTCAACATTAAACGATTTCGCGAACAGATTCATAAAGATCAAGTATGCTTCACGTATCGGCAGCCCAACGTCCAAAGGCTTCCATCCACCCATAAAATCGCATGTGTCGGTCTGTTGGCTGAGATTGTGGACAATTAATTTTTGACCAAGTTGGTCTGCGAGGTATTGTACAATAAATGTCTTTCCGACTCCCGTCTCACCGCTCAGCAAAATGTTTTCACGACATTGCACGCAAGCAGCAAGCTTTTCCAACAAGCACAGGGAATGCAATGTAGGTGCAAAAACAATCCGACCACCTGAAACTTGCTTTACATGCGAAATACAAGGTATTGACACGCGACCAATTGAATAAATCTCATTTGAGAGCTTTTCAATGGGTTTGTTAGAGAACACTATCAGATTCGCTACATTTTCTGGAACACCACATGCAGTGGCAACCATAGAGAGCATATGGTCTTTCAAATTCCCCGGAGGGTACTTTGCTAAAAAGCAATCGTATGCTTCCTTAAGCATTTCTTCTCTCAGAGTTGAAGAAATAAATCCCGTGTTAACATTATTATTATTATTATTATTGTATCTTTCCCTATGCATTTCGTTGATTTGTTTAAGCCTCTTATCAACTCTAGAGCTCCATTTCAAAAGGTCTCTTAGTGTTAACAAACAGCCTCTGTTTTTATCAGATGTTAGAGAAGCCAAGTTCACCAAGACGCTTACAGGAACATCACTGTACAGGGATTGAGCGATAGTCACAATTTCATCCGGTGGTAGGCGCTCCATTATGACTGCTCCCCAAAGTTCCATAAACGGAACGGTGTTAGTCCGGTATGAAAAAAGAGATGTGCCGGATGCATAGAGCTGCTGCGTGGCTATTAATTTAAAATCAGGATGCGCCTGTATTGTTGCACTCTTATCGGCCAGGAATAGCGTCGAGTTTTCTAAAAGTGACAGAATGACAGAAAACACATCAAATGATGCTAAATCAATGTCCTCCATTAAAATCCAATAGCCCTTTTGCACAGCGACAGTAAGGGGCCCTGGTACCCATTCAAATGCTCCTGGTGTATCAGTGGCAGAAAATTTTCCTAAAAGGTCCTTATTATCAAATGTGTCGTCCACATTTATTTGTATCATATTTTCTTTCATTCCTAGCTGCTCAGCTAAAAAATGAACCATAATACTTTTTCCGCAACCAATTTCACCTTGAATAAGCACAGCCCTCGATGATTGCAGGCCGACCTTGACATTTTCCACATTGCGCAAGGTTGTCTTAGTTAAAATCATTGTATGCTCTAACCTTAAGCTATAGGAAACAAACAAAAGCTAACACAGGCAAAATCTTTTAGGGGAAAATACGAAATAGAATATCGTGCTACATCAGTGATAATCATAAAGTATCACGAAGAAAGATTAAGTTTTGAAATCGGTACTTTATTCATAAATATCTGTAGAATATCATGTTTGCATGCAATATCAGCTAACAAAAATTTGAGTAGAGATTTATTAACCAAGAGGCACAAAGACAACGGTTAAATTATATAACTATTCCCAGAAGAACCCTGGAGGCTCACCTCTCAGGTTTTAAAAAGCAGTAAAGACGTTTTCAACGGACAGCTGAGGCACCTCTTGATGCGTTCGATAGGAAAAGGTAGAACTTTTGGACTTATAAACCATCGAACCCAAGTGGTTTGGTGTATCACTCTTAACGTAGTCACACCGTCACTCGGCACAGATTTAAATCATATACAGAGCAAACATGTTGGTGCAAATTTGAAAGAATACGTAGGGTTTGCACCAAGGAAAGCCTTGCAAACTAAGTCTCACTTCAAAATAAAGTTGTTTATTTTATTTTTCCTCTTGAAACTTTCAAACCAGGAACCCTGCCATACATTTCCTCTTTCTCATATTTTAACGTCGACCAAGCGACCGCACATCCCGCATATATGCACTGCATACGCAAATGTCTATGAACCCCAAAAGAGAAACGAACAGCCCCCGCGCACAGAGCACATCTACTTTGGATAGCATGTAAGAAAAAAAAAATACCGCACCGAACCCACATGGCCGGGGTCAGACTTCCAATGTGCGGGGTGTAACGGCAAGGCTTGCAGTTTAGTCGCACACACTTCGCCTTTTTTGTGTTTCAGACATAGAGAAATCGTTTGGGCCGGGCCCAAGGTGTGCATTAAAGTGTGTTAAGATCTTTTTCTTCTCCGGTAATACTTCTCTGAAGTATCCTCTTTTTCTGAGAAACCCGGGGACCTTCCGGCGAGGCATGCAAGGGGTGGGGCCAAAATTCGACCCGGTACTCCCGCAGAACAAGATGGGGAGGGCGGCTTGCCTGTAATCTAAACGGAACATTAACCATCACGTGTGATGATTAATTGGGGTATTTTTCTTACTTCAAACTTACAAAAGCACTGCGCCAAGCATTTCTATCGACCCGATCCCCGGGGCCAGGGCCCCGCCCACGCACTGTCTGCCGTGGCCGCCTTTTGCGATCCAGCTCGGGGGATGGGGGGGTCGCGGGCACCCGATTGCCCCATCGGCGCGCCATACTCAAGACCGACGCTGCAATGCGACGTCCTACTTTGTGGATGGGGGCAATATTTTTGCGCTAGTCTGTGCAGTATCTAGCTTAAAACAGTGAATTATTTATTTTAATAAACTCTTATTATTGTTGACTGGTGGTGGTGTGTGGGGGGGCACTTTCTTTTTTTTTAGGTGGCAATGGCGAGAAGGAAGAAAAACTCGTGATGAATTGCCGCGCTTGCTTTTTTACTCTGGGTCCTTTGGTTCCTCAAAACCGGAAAAATCTGAGTACTGATTTGCCGTGCCTGAGGATGCTTATGCTGTTTGCCTTTGGCTAGCTTAGCACCGCCTTTAATTCATAATAACTTCCTCCTTCGATGCTTAGACGACAGTTGTGTGCCTCTGGGAGAGCCGGCAGTCTGGGTTACTTTTTTAATCAATAATTTTGCTTGTTTCCCTTTTTAGGAGATGTTTAGTAGCAGTAAGCTTAGGCTTCAGAAAATACGATTGAATGAACTATCGAACGATGGGCAGAACTCACTCATTCGCTTACTATGTGCACCGTTCGCATTCTTTTCTTTTGTTAGTGAAACGGATGCTGCTGCGAAGACCTTAGCATCAGCAGTGGCCTTCCTTGAAGGGTTCAGTGCTGAAAACTTAGAAGCAGAAATGAGTGTTGAGAAAAGTGCTGTTGGACACTGTTTAATTCACAGCCAGCTGAAACTCGTCCCCTACAGATCGGCTACAGAGGTTTTCCCCACGCAGGGATTAGCGCATATTCCTGTTTCACCGCAACTATTAAGGGATTCAAGCACCCAAAAGGTAACAATTATGCAAAAATCTTGTACTGAAGTGCACACCACTCCAGAACTTCAAAAGGCGCTTTTGTCTCCCTTTTTACAAATTGATGGTGCCATTGACACACTATTGAGACAAGCTGATGCACCTTATGCCGCCAAAATAGTTCTAGAATTCTGTTCTGAGGCTGGTATTTCGATATCTTCTTCGACCATTATCGATATTTTTGAACGCTTAAAAGGGAAGGACTATTCTCTTGCAAATCAGATCGTCAGACAGTACGAAGCCGAGCTTGAATCAGTTCCAGATATGAGTGATGTCTTAGGGAAGGGAGATTATTCTTTCAAGAGTGACGACATTCATTCTTTTCAATCGATTAGCCTGGGTAGGAAAACTAGTCGTTCTAGCAAACTTCAGAGGTTGAGACAGAACAAATGAAATGAGCAGTGTATTATTATTATTATTATTTATTTTGTATTCGCTCTTTTTTCTTGCTTGCATGTAGAGCAAGCGCTGAAAAACATGTTTGGGATTGATTTACTGAAAAATATGCCAGCTATTTATGGATAATTCTGTTTAATTGATGTATAATGTTACACAAATATTCTCATAACTCCTTTTAATTCTTACTTTAGGGATCAGAAAGCAGAAAATGAGTGGAGAGAATATCTATAATCTTCTTTCTGCAGAAGAAGAAACACTTCAGGAAGGTAGTCCTTACACTGGATCATATAAGAAGCATCTAGAGGAGCCGACGAAACCATCATACTCTACCTTTTTTGAGAAAGACAAGGCTTATGATGGGACGAATGTACGGTTTTTCAAACAGAGGGATGCTGTAATCGGCAGAAATGTGGGTGATACCATCGATCCTAAGGACTTTTTGAACAAAGGTAGAGGTATCCGCAAGATTATTTCCCCTATTCATAAGGAAAAGATCTACTGTAAACCTTTATTGGAGCCGGATAGTCTTCCTATCAGGTGTAAGCATCATAAATCTGGTACACATCACTCCATTGAGCATCACACTCCTTACAATGAAAATTTTTTGCAGGCCAATCACAATAACGAATCAAGTAATTCTGCAATGCATGTTCACAATGGGAACGATGAGAGCGCAAAAAGTTGTGAACATATTTTAGGTGCAGCAGGGGGAGAGGCAGCTAATGCACTAGATACTTCGTTCAAGGCTAGCAAGAATTATATAAGGTCAAACATTGTGGCAAGTTGCATGGTACCAAAACGTCGGAAGGACCAGCCGCAATTTGCCACAGATCGTAAGGACTTTGGCAAGCCGCCGAAATACTTGTCTAAAATTAAGGAGGATCTTGAGAAAGAAAGGGAGCATTACAAGCTAATAGAGAGCTATAAGGCGAGCCGCCAACAACAGATACGCAATCAGTATGTTTATAGACTGGATGAATCTGAAAAAAAGGAGCTTATTTCGAAGCTTAACCAGACGCTCATAGAAAAGGAAAATGCTCTTAACAAGATTCCGTTTTTAAGCGCGTCCGTGGTAACTTATAAAAAAAAAGCCGAACTTGAAAGGAGCATCAAAGATGTTGATGAAGCACTAAGGAAGCTTAAAAAGGAAGCCATTTTTGTGTACAGGAGTGATCCTGTACATGAGCAAATATGTAAGAATGCTGCGCTTGAAGAGGCACAGAAATTTGTAGCATCTATTTAGCTAAATTTTCTTTTCCGTATATGTGTATTTAGATTTTCGCTTAGATTTGAAGATGTATAGTTAGGCCACTGTATCCTTTTTCAGACTGAGCAACGCTACTAGTGTTTATTTTGATAATTAATCCCTTGAATGTTAGAAGCTTTTTTGAGAACCGTTTGAAATACATTTTTAAAAACATTTTTCTTCCTATTTCCTGATGCCCTTCGCTTTTTTGTTTGTGGTTTCTAGGTTCTCAAATCGCTCAGACCACAGAGTAGAAGTTGGTTCACTTATTTCTTTAGTGGTATTCAGTGATGCTTTTAAAAAT
>JAHSUH010000560.1:5000-198890 GCA_025388415.1 Cynanchum wilfordii
ACGTAGAAAACTCTCCGAGTTATCTCTGCTATTGATTAATTTTAAAGATTTAATGATATAATTGAGAGAAGTTGGGTATTGATCTTCAATAGAGTTTTTTCTCAAAAAGGGTTTTCTTTTTTCAAAAAGACTTGGTCAATAGTCTAACTTTTAAAATAAGTGTAAAAATAATCTTATCTTGTATGTTATATGCAATATAGAAATGGCAAAGTGTATGAGATATTCAATATTAATAAATAATTACCTCGCGTATAGGGTTTGCAATATAGATATCTATATCGCGTCTTGTGAATGTGATATTAGGAAAAAAAATTAACAAAAGAAAAAAAAATGTTCTTTCTTCCTCTTTCTCGTTTCTCATCTAAAAATTCTTGAATGCACGACTCTCTTACTCATTCTCATTTCTCATCTTAAACCTATCTGTGCCAGAGGTCTATCTTTGTCTCAAACGCCACCCAATCGGTAACTTTGACGTATTGAGCTACTCAATAAGAACGACTGGATGTGGGTGGGGATTAATATAATAATTAATTAAAACTTGAGGATGTGATATAGATAGATAACTATACCTTGTATTATGTGATATAGATCTATATCACATATTCTATACGCATTATAAGTATCTATCTATGTCGTTTATATAATACACATTTTCATTTCTATATCGCGTATGCTATACATACTCGTTTTAAAAGTTAGTTCAATTCTTTTTTAAAAAAAGTAGACCATTTTGATCAAAAACTCTCTTCAATAACATGCAAAATAAAGGTAAGGCGGGCGTGATGTCTCCTTTTACCCTCACATACTTAACATTAGTTAAGAATAAACGATTGAATTAAAATAGTAACTAAAACATAATAAGAAAATTGCTTAAGAAAATATTGTATATATAGATAGAAGTTACTTACCTTCCTCATAAGTCATCTAATGAGTTAGAATTTTAAATATTCATAAGAATGACACATATAATTTATAATAACACTTGTTGATTTTATATAATGAATCATCAAAGATGTAATGATGATTAACTCGGGTAAAAATTTGATCTAATTAGTTTTTATCGTTAATTTCGTATTTTTGAGTAAGATAAATTAAAGAGAAGTGAGGTATCGGATAGTGAGATATATTGACTTCAATACGAGGTGAGTAGGTGAACTGGTATCGTCGGCTCTCCATTGTACAAATGTGTTCATCACATGTATTACCACTTGGAAGTGTTGAATCCACATGGCAAGTTCTCTTCACTTAAATTTTCTCATTTTTTTTTTCCTTTTTAAGAAAAGCAATAAAAAATCTAGCTTTCTAAGCCAAAATAATAATAATAATGCATGCAGGGACATTGTTACAATTTTTTGGGCGAAGTCAAATTCTGGACCTTCCTTTTTCTTTTTTAAAATTAAAAATTAAAAAAAAAAGAAATGAATTCAAAAAGACTTTTATATATATTTTGACCATTTGATATCAAATGTTATCACGGCTCTGATTAATCTACATTCGGTCTGAGTTGCATTTTTAGAGTTCAACTCTTACTCGGGAGAAGGCCTGACTCTGGTTCTTAAATGACTATCACAACGAATGTCTAATTCTCAACATTTTATAACAT
Organism: Cynanchum wilfordii; assembly: GCA_025388415.1. Taxonomy (NCBI): domain Eukaryota; kingdom Viridiplantae; phylum Streptophyta; class Magnoliopsida; order Gentianales; family Apocynaceae; genus Cynanchum; species Cynanchum wilfordii. Next base: position 6,604 of record JAHSUH010000560.1, read on the forward strand.
TCACAATGCGTTTTTCTATTATATCAAGTCAACGGTTCTATGTATATATATATATCTTCCTTAGAAAGAATGATAGCATTTTTTTTTTTTGGTTAAGCACTATTTGGGGCCCAATAATTAAGGTCCCTCCTTTAGATTCCTTTTTTTTTCTTCTCAGAAGCCTTTCACATCATAATATGGCCAATGCATATATATATATATATATATAAAACACTTTTTTATATATTATTATTAGCTTTTTAATTATCTTTTAAGGAAAAAGAAAGGCCACAAAAGTAAGATAGAAATATAATAAAATAAAATAAAAAAAGGAATTGAGATTAGTTTTATATGTATTCTCTCAGTATATATATATATATACATACATATAGACAAAATAAAGTAGAAAGATAAAGTAAAAGATTAGAAAAGTAAGGATTACACTAACTAATCAACTACATATAATTTAACCTCTTCATTAATCATTGATCACAAACATTGCCAGTGTAATATTATTGTTTGCCAGTTTATCACAAAACTCCAAAATGAAAACTACTAGTTTTTTAGAAAAATAAAATTCTTATTGTCTTCCTCTCTCTCTCTCTACACACACACATATATATATATACATACATAAGAAACAAGAAAGAAAGAGAGGCCAATGTTTTTTTTTAAAGGGAAAAAAAAAATGGGATGGATTTTCTTGAATAGTTTTCTCTCATATGAGTAGCATATTATATATTATTATTATTATGGTAAAAGTACTTTTTAGTATATTGAAATGGGTTGTGGTCGAGTGATCAGCATGTATGTTCCCAACTTAAAGATTGGGTGTTCGACACTTAATTCAGTCATAGTGCTTTGTCAATCCGGTTTCAAACCAAAAAAATAAGAGATAAAAAATACTAATTTGATTAGTAAAAGTCTTATTTATAATTGTGAAAAATTATGATTTTGAGATAATTGTAGGGAAAAAAATAAATTTAAATTTTTTTAATATATATAAATTGAATAGGGATATATTATTTAGAAAGTTAAAAAAAAAAAATAGATTGAATAAGAATTTTGAAAGGGATTGTTGAATTCAATCCTTAATTTATTTATTTATTTTCGTTTCTAAGTTAGATTTTTATTTTTATATTTTTTTAAAAAAATAATAATTCTCTATCTTATCTTTTTGCTGCATATTTGATATTTTTTTCCTCTCCTTTTACGTAAATTTAAGATTTTTTTTTCCAACAAATAAAAAAAAGTTGAAGACTAAAAAATTAAGAATCTAAACTACAAAAAATAAATAATTAATTAAGGATTAAAATTGGCAATAATCCAATTTTGGGGGTCATATTTATGTTTATAAAGAGATTTTCATTAAAGAATAAAATACATATTTCTTTAATTTCTTTCTTTTAATAGTAATGTGAAATTCAGAAAATTATGTTTATGTAGGTTTGGAAGCTTTACTAAAACATTCGTGTTATCTGTCTTACATCAAAAGTCATTAAAAATGAGTCTAAACACTCATAGTTAATTCGAATCGTGATAATTGGTATCAAAGCGAGAAAATGTCAATTATGTTCAAGTGGAACCTAACGAGGACCTTAAACCTTAATGGGGGGTGAATGTAATTGTGATATCTCGTCACACATCTAAATGAGAAGTGATTATGTAATGCTATAGAAAAATGAGTCTAAGTAATCCTTTTGGTATAGTGAGGGATAACATCAAATAGTTGATCGTAAGTGTTGTCAAATCTATAGTCGCATAAGAATGAGTCTAAGTAATCCTTTTGGTATAGTGAGGATAACATCAAATAATTAATCGTAGGTGCTGTCAAATCTATAGTCACATAAGAATGAGTCTAAGTAATCATTTTGGTATACTGAGAATAACATCAAATAGTTGATCGTAAGTGCTACCAAATCTATAGTCACAGCACAGACCTGAAATCCGAAATGTGACACTTGTACTCCTTTATTTAAAAGGATTTGATGTTTTATTAAATGATATTTTTTTAAAAAAATAATAATAAACAAAAAAATGAAAATACATACGAATAGGTGATAGTGAAGCCATGTTATGAAGAAGCAACCTTTTTTTCATTGCTTTTAGGCAAAATACACACATTTTCTACAACAAAGGAAACATTAAGTAGTTGGCGTTTTTCAAAGGCCCGGCAATATACGGAGTTTCCTGGCGGACCTGTTTTACTTGTTTTGGCCAATCGCCATTTTACAATACAAATATAATTGTTTTGTATAAGAGGATATATCCGGAGGTTAAATACAAGACAAATATACTTACATATTTTGGGTATATACACACAGATATATATATATTTGGTAATTTTCTTACATATGTCTTTTCATAGATAACTGTTTAACATCTCTATTTATTATGAAATTTCTATAACTTGGACTTGCTAGTTATCTAGATATCAATTGTCTCGGATTCAATACTCATAATCAAATCTATGTTCCCATACCTATTTTACTATAAACATGTTCAAAATTGATAATAAGTATTTATTAAATTCATTGTTATATACGATTATACCCTAAAATTTCTATTTATCTTTATTAAGTCAATATTTTAGAAAATCTCACATCATTTTAAAGCTAATATTACATACATAATTAAACAGATAAATGGAAAAAGTTTCTTAAATGGCTACTAAAAAAATTAAGAATCTTCATGCATAATACAAGTTATAAATAAATTATGAATATTATATGACATTTTAAACTAAATATATATATTATCATAGGCAAATTGGCCAAAAAGGTCTCTTACATTATAATTTTTTTGCGATTTCATCCCTTATTTTTTTTTTTGGAAAATTTCATCCCTTATATTATAAATTTTGGCCAATTTCATCTTTTCCGTTAATTTTTTTTGGTCAACCGTTAGTCAACTGTTATATTAAAAAAAATAAAATTTCAGGGGTAAAAATGTCATTTCACTGTTTTTTTTAAAAAAAAAACCCAATTCCCCCAAACCCGACCCATTACTCCCAACCCTTCTTCCTTCTTTCTTCCCCTCCCCCATGGCTGGTTTCTCCAGCACCAGCACTTTCACCTTCAATCAAACCTATTCCATATATCAGACCTATTCCTTCCGGCCACTATAAATAATTATATTATACCAATTTGCCATTTTTTTTTACATGAAATATTTTAAAAAGTAATTATTATATTCCTACTAATAGAACATAAAATTTAAACAATAATAATAAAAAAAAGCATCAACGACAACAACTTCCCTTTCATTTGCATTCTGTGAGCCCCTGTTTTGCCCCCGCGTCGTCCAACGGAGTTCTCCGACAACCACCAATGACAAACCAGCTGGTGCCCAAAATGGGGGAGTGACAGAAAGTGAAAAAAATGGTGGTGGGTTAGATTCAATACTTGTGATTTTAACACTGGAGTATGTAACTATTTGCCATACAGTAAGATTTTTTCAAGTGTAATAAAGATTGTGTGCAAAGAAGTATCTAATTTCAGTTTATATATTCAAATTAATTGAATTCTACAATAATAAGGAAGGATAGAATTGAAATGAAAACAAAAGCAGTATTTGATCAAGAACATCAATTTTGAACCAACCAAATTTGGCTAATCCTCCTATTATTATATTATTATTCAGACTCCTCAACGAATGCTTCAATTCGGAGGAGAACAAAACCCACAACAACTCCGACAAGAACCAAACCTGGGATGATCGCTGCAATCTTGAAAATCTCACCAATTGCATTGCAGGTTGAAGTGAGTGCTCCACCGCGTCTTCCTTTGCTCTGTGATGGGTAGTTCAAAGAGCTAACAATCTTGGCAAAAGACTGCTCAGTTGAAACAGGGACCCCGAGTGAGAGGCTTGAAGGTGAAAGTGCTGGTGCTGGAGAAACCAGCCCTGGGGGAGGGGAAGAAAGAAGGAAGAAGGGTTGGGAGTAATGGGTCGGGTTTGGGGGGAATTGGTTTTTTTTTTAAAAAAACAGTGAAATGACATTTTTATCCTTGGAAATTTTTTTTTTTTTTTAATATAACAGTTGACTAACGGTTAACTAAAAAAAATTAACGGAAATGATGAAATTGGCCAAAATTTATAATATAAGGGATGAAATTTTCCAAAAAAAAAATAATAGATGAAATCGCAAAAAAATTATAATGTAAGAGACCTTTTTGGCCAATTTGCCTATTATCATATAAAAAATAAAATAATACTTTTTTAGAAAATTAAGATCTAATTCAAATTAGTCAAAAATAGATATATAATAAATAAATGGATGACTCAAGAGAGAGAAAGCATAGTTTAATTTAGTCGATAACAGTCTTAATTTTTTTACGTTATGAGTTTGAGACACATTAGAAACGAATATGTCTCAAATTTAAAAATAAATAAATGGAGGAATTTTGCTATTTATTTTAAAAGAAATGGAAAAAGGTAAAACAGACAATTCCTTTTCTTTATCTATTTTTTCTTCCTTCCCTTTCACTTTCCTTAATCTCTCTCCTTTCCTTTCCTCACTTTATTTTTCTCTGTGCTTTTTCTCCTCTGATCATTATTCACTGACCATTTCTCTTTCTCTCTGCTCTCTCTCTCCTCTCTCATGCATATAATTTGAGTGGATTTGAAGAACAAAGACTATCATCACCTTTTTTTTTTTTTTTTTTCTTTTTTTTTTTTCTCTTTCTTGGAATTCCAAGTTTCCTTCCATTTGATTATTTTCTTGTTCCTTCCAAAAGTAACTAAGCTACCACATTCAAGTTTTCTTACTTACAAGATTTGGGAACAATTCTTAGATATGGAAAAGGATAATTTGTTCATGAATGATGATGGAACCCAAGTTCCTTACGAGTTGAATTGTAGTTCAGAGCAACTCAGGAGTTGCTTTTTTAATTCCAATTGGGATAATTCAATGGATCAGAATGATCCCTTTGAGTCTGCATTGAGCTCCATGGTGTCGTCGCCGGCTACTTCCAATGCCGGAGTTCCACCTCGGGGTGCTGGAGGTGAAAACATTGCGCTTAGGGAACTTATTGGTAGACTCGGAAGTATCTGTAACTCCGGTGAAATTTCCCCTCAGAGTTGTTACATTGGTGGCGGTAACAACAGCAACAATACTTCTTGCTATAGCACTCCCATCAATTCCCCTCCTAAGCTCAACTTGGATCATCAGATCAGAGGTAATTTGCCGTTCCTCGGCAACAATTTGCCGGCCCATCCAAGTTTAGCTCCGTTTCCGACTGACCCAGGATTTGCAGAGAGGGCAGCGAGATTTTCTTGCTTTGCTAACAAGAGTTTAAGTGCCCTAAACGGTCAATTTGGTTTGGGTGATGCTGAATTGCCTCAAAGACTTGTCCCCAAACTGGATTCCGGTAAGCTCTCGAGAGTATCAAGCAATCAGTCCCTCAAAAATTCTGCCGGATCTCAGATGATGGAGGTTCAAGACCCTTGTTCTGATAATAAGAAATTCAGCAAATTATCAAGACCTTCCACGCCGGAAAACACAGAATTGGGTTTTGATTCGAGGGAAAACTCTTCGGTTTCCGAGCAGATCACAACAAACAGTCAGAATGATGGGAATTCCAGAAAGAGGAAAGCTGTTCCAAGGGGAAAGGCAAAAGAGCCCTGTTTCTCAAACTCTGCAAAAGATGCCAATGTACTTGGAATTTACTTTTTGAAACAGCTTTTTCATCTTCATAAACTTAAACAATGGAGCTTAATTGTTTAAAATTCTTTTGCAGGTTGCATCAGACAATAACAACGATGGAAGCAGCGTGAAAAGAAGCAAATCAACAGGTGAAGATAATGTAAACGAAAAGGACGCCACAAAAGGCAAGTCAGAACAAAATGGTGGTGCAGGAGGAGATGGCAAATCTAGCAAGGACAACAATGCTAAGCTTCCAGAGCTTCCAGAGCCTCCAAAGGACTATATCCATGTCAGAGCTAGAAGAGGCCAGGCAACTGATGCCCATAGTCTTGCTGAAAGAGTATGATTTTTTTTAGAAATCCCTCATAATTGTTTTATCCCACACTTCAAATTTTGAAACCTTTTTAATAAAATTCTTGATTCTTTTTTCTCAGGTTCGACGAGAGAAGATCAGTGAAAGAATGAAGCTCTTGCAAGATCTTGTTCCGGGTTGCAATAAGGTATTCTTGAAGACAAACACAAACCCCCAAAAAAAATGGTTGAAAAGGAATTTATTGTGGTTAATTTCTGAACTGTGTTGTTGTGGTTGAATATATTAGGTCACTGGCAAAGCTGTTATGCTTGATGAGATTATAAACTATGTTCAATCACTGCAGAGGCAAGTTGAGGTGAATATTTTCTTCTTTCCCAGAAAGAAAAAACATCATTTCCTTTCCTGATGATGATGAATTGTCTCAAAAGTCCTAATTGAATTAATTACATTTTGGGTTGGTTGTGTTCTTCTTGTTCTTGGTGTAGTTTTTATCGATGAAATTGGCTGCAATCAATCCAAGAATGGACTTTAATGTTGAAACTCTTTTATCCAAGGATGTAAGTCAGTTTCCATTTATACAAGAAATGATTCTTCATTACCAAGAACCTCAAGTACTCAAGAATACATATACATATATATATATTCGATTTTCAGGTTATTCAATCTCGAGGGGCTTTACCTCATAACATATACCACAACCACCACCCATCAGATGGCTCAACAGCAGCAGCAGTAGCAGCCACAGGCGGAGGATTTCCATATCCTTTCCCATCTCAAACAGGAGCAATGAGTACCACCATTGCTACTGGAACACAAGTCCCTTTCTCAATCAATCAAATGAATGCTGCTGCTGCTTCTGGAATGGGAAGAAATCCCCACATTCAATTGCCACCTCTGCATAACTTTGGGGAATCTGCTTCTCAGGTATCCCAAAATCAAACAGTTTAATCATGGTGGTGGAAGTCACACAAATACTTGTTCCAAAATTCTAAATTTGGTTCATTTTTTTCAGGTTTCAACATTCTGGGAGGATGATCTTCAAACTGTAGTTCAGATGGGATTTGGACAAAATCAGTCCGAGAATTTCCATGGTCAGTAACCAGCTAGGAACACATAAAAAACCCAAAATTCTTTTGAGAAAAAAAGGGATTTTTATGCAGTTTCTGATATGGATAGATATGATTCTTGAATGCAGGAATTATGCCTACATCTCAAATGAAAGTAGAGTTGTGAAAAAGAAAACAAAAACAACTATTTGACAACAAAATTATTGAATTCAATTGAAGCCCCGAGAGTGAGAGGCTTCTGTACATAGAAAGACTTTGCCACTACAAACTCTAGCAGAGGAAATTTCCTTTTCATCTATTCTTTCTTTTTTTTCTTATGTATTTTCTATCAATTGGGCAGAATTTTTTTTTCCTTTTTCTTCTTTTGTGGGGGGAATATTTACCATCCCTTTTTTAATTTTTTTGTAAAATTGAAGAACTAATTTCACTTTTTTATTTAACATGGGTGAGAAATTGTGTTTAGGGTTGTTCCCTTTTTTCACATATTCTTCATCCCATTAATGGAGTGTAGTGACTAAAATTCATTTGGACAAGTTACTATTGATGTACTCTATTTCTTTAATGATTTTATTATATATATATATATATATATATAATTGCTTCAATTAGTTAGTCCATTTGCTGTTACCTTTTTTGTAGTCACTTTCTAAACCAGCATTAAATTGACAAACATCTTTCATCAAACTTTGGCTACCACTTTAAGAAATTTCTTTAAAGGATATAAAAACTATATCCCTCATCCAATTTCACAAAATTTAATGCATTAAAGATCAAATCATATGAGAAAGAAGTTGATACTCTTATTGACATGACATGAAAAGATTTTTTTTTTATTTAGATATCTTTATTTTTATCTCTCTTGTTAAATGAAAATTTTAATTCACTTTAGTGATGTAGTCTTGGAGTTTTGAAGTATCTTTTATAAATTTCTCGTGAATTAATCAACGAGGGTACGGGTTCTATAATTTCGAAAAGAATAGTTGCATATAATCAAGTCATTAGTTTGACACAAGTAGATCTATAAGGCATAAGTGAGCTGATAATGAACTTTTCTAGTTTAAATGAGGTTGATGGTTCGAATTTCAACTCATGTATACAACTGTTTAAAAGTTGATGTCAGAGCTTCCCTCCTGCAAAAGACTAACTCAACTCGAATGAGATTAATTTTGATATAGATTGACTTAAAGGTATCTTTCCATATTTTATGATTCATCTAAAACACATCGTGATCTTATAAAAATATATATTTTGAGATATGGTGTTGGAAAAAAAAGAGAGTGGGGTCAGATGAGAAAGGAAGTAAACCTTTTTTTTTTTTTTTTTTTTTTGTGGTAAGGGAAAGGAAGTAAACCTTAAATAGCGTGAGTTGTGGTATTATTATAAAACAGCTGTTAGTGGGGACAATTCCCTCTCTTAAGTCATATTGCCCTTTTAAGAATACATACATATACCACTACTCTTTTTTCTTCGCCTCTACTCCAATTTTCTTTTCTTTTTCTTCTTCTTCTTCTTCTTTCTCTGGTAGACAGCACAGCTTTGAATTTCCCAATTTTTATTAGACATTTTTTGTTTTTTTTTAATAAATAAAAAGATACAACCCACTTATATATATATATATATAATGTGAAAGTAATGTTTCCATAATTGGACTAGACGTCCAACTTAGTTTTCCAGCCAATTTTTAGTTCACTTAATTAATTGTTTTCACTATATAATGCTCTTTCTTTATATATATATATATATATATATATATATATATATTAAAAAATCAAAAAATTATCTTGAGGGCTCAACTGAATATAATTGGCCTCAGTTTAAGATCAAGGCAGAATCCCTCAAAGTGTAGCACGATGTGATACCAATTATCACAATTCGGACCATATGCTTGTATCACAATTATAAGTCTAGCAATACTTACAATCAACTAATTAGTATTGTCATCATTATACTAAAAAGAATACTTCAAGTTAACTATAAGTATTTAGACTCATTCTTATATACTATTACGTATTTATTTTTCATTTTAACTTCGAAGTTAAAATGATGGTTGATGGTTGTTTAACAAGAAGTGAAAAGTCAATGTAAATGATGGTTGGCACTTGTGAAGTAGTGACTTGGCCACAAGGAATAAGAGGAGCAACTGAAAATCCTATCTAAATATACAAATATTAGAAAATAAAGGTATATGAAAGTCAACTTGTATTTCAAATAAAAATAATATTATATTATATATATATATAATTAATTATAAAGAAATCAAACCAATCAAATATGTTAAACCTACCAAATAATTATATAGTATCTAGAAGATATACACAATATATAGCAATCTCCTTAATCTCCCAATACTCCTACTTTGGTGTAAAAAGATTTCAAACACTCAACTTGAAAAGTGAAAAATGAGTATGATCATGGATAGAAACTGAATGTAGTTGTTCAAATGAGAAATAGAGCTGAAAGTAAATTACAGATGAATAATATGATAATCAATCTAAATATAATTTATTCGTTCATAGAACATTGTATTATCTGCAATATGTTTGACAACATGATCATCACAATATAATTGGATTGGACCTTGTGGGACTTTAAGTTCACAAAGAAATTGGCATTAACAAAGTAACTAACAAGTAGCAACACACAAACTCGACATATGAGTGAGAAACAATCAACTACTTCTTACTTTTCCAAGAAATGAGATTGATACCCAAGGAAATAAAAAGATCAAAGGCATATATATTTGCTTTTGTTTAAATATAAATATCTAGTGTGATAGACATTAGAAGATAAACATTTTGCACATCCAATCTTGTGCCGCTTCTATTGTTAAATAGAAGCAACATTGAAGAGGATGTGGAAGGAAACAAGTTTTGAAATACGAGTATAAGTTCCTTAAAATTCAATGTTTTTAATCTATCACATAATCGAAAAGAAAAAGTGAGGAGGTAGAATCGATCACATAATCGTCCCCTCCTCCTCCATGGTGGCAGTACTCGAACTTGTTTACTTGGTCGAATGAAAGCTACAAATTACATTGTGAAGACACATTGCGAAGAAAAGAAAGATAGAGTTGGTTGGATAAGTGTAAGAGACTGAAAACATGACTATCACTATCGAAGAAAGTTTAATTAGTCGACCCATATAGTAGAAAGAAGAAAGCGAACCAAATCATTTAATACATATTTTATTTTGTTGATCAAATAGAAAGACAACAATATTAGATATCTTATTCAATGTTGTCACAATAGACATAATATTTTTTTGTTCAATTAGGTGAAACCACCAATGAACATATATTTATATTTGGCATCAAGGACCATTTGAAGTACTTTGGCGCCAAAGGTGATAATTAAATCTAGTTTCACATTTATTATTTTTGTTTTAAGTCAATCCACATATCTAAATTAATTTTCGTTCGAGTTGGGTTGATCCTTTGTAAGAGGAAGTATGACCCCAAATTTTAAAACAGCTACATGTATGAGTTAATGTTCGAACTATCAACCTTACTTAAATCAAAAAAATTTTTACCAACTCACATGCGCCTTGAAGTTATGTTCTCAATTTTTCACCTTATGCATTATTGTCCGAGCCAAGATTATTTAGGTTTTTTTTTTTACCATTTGGATGGAAGTGCATACATATATATATATATATATATATATATATATATATATATATATATATGAATTAGGTTGTGCTCAATATATATATACATAAATTAGGTTACACAAAGATTCTGTCAAACAAGAAGAGTCAGCATAAAAGGGAATAATAATAATAGTCTCATCAATTCCCTCCTCTCTCTCATAGTAAGAAAGTCAAAATGGTTGGTGAAATTTTTGCATTCATTTCACTTGATTATATGTTTACCAAAGTAACCAACAGATTTTGACAGCACAATAAAAAATTACTAATAATAGTAATATTTGGTAGAAATAATATAACATTTATAAATATTATTATGGGAGATTTTTTGTATTAGATTTTCGATGTGAATATGATATTAGAATGACGATAAAGTTTATTATTTCCAATATTTGCCCAATTTGACCTACTTTTTTCAAATCGTTTTGGGTTTGACCCAATTTTTGAAACTATTTTTAAATATGTCTATGATTCATTCACAAAATAAGTTATATTTGGACCTAATGAATAGAAAATTCATATTTTTATCTTTCCTCTTTTTTTCTATTCTCTTTCCTTCTTTCTTCACTCTATGTTACTTTGGCCGTCACTTTGTCGTTTTTGTTTTATTTCTTCCCTCTTCTTTCTAGTTGTCGCATGTCAGAACAGTATGACTCATTCTGGAAACTGAATACTATAATTCATTCTCAACAACATAAGTCCTATAATTTGCCTTTTTGTTTTGAATAAGAATGAGTCATAAGTTAGAGTAGAGGCAAAATATTGCCAAGAATGAGTCTTACATTTCATCTCTCATTAGTGGAAAGAGAAATAAAAAGGAGAAAGAAAATTTTGAATTTTCTAATTAGTGGATCTAATATGACTTATTTTGTGAATAAGTCAAAGTCAAATAGAATCAAACCAAGTTATTTTTAAAAAGTAAGACCAGATTGAGAAAAAACTCAAATATATATAATATGAATTAAATTTTAAATTAATTAAAATCAAACTTCAAATCAATAACAATAATTGTATTAATTCCTGCCTTAATTTACTCGAGACATGAATCGGAAAAAATTAATAATAAAATAAAGAAAAGGGTCCATATTGATGGTTTAGTTAGCAGAGAATGATGGAATGTGTTTTTCCATTTTGTAGGTTTATAATAATAATACCCACAAAAATTTATATATATCTATCAAGCTTACCAAAATATATATATATATATATATGTAATAGTGATGATTAGATGGGGAAAAGGAAGGGTCCCTATTCCCTAATACCAGGGTAGGGTGACAGGCTGTCAATCCTCCTCTTTACTTTATGTCTCTTTCTTTCAACTTAATTAAGAAGAATTTTTTAACGCTTTAACCTTTGGTTTGGTATGATTTTGATTTTTGATTATTAGGAAGAGAGAGAGAGAGGAAGGGAAAACAAACACAGCACAGCCTGTTCTGTTACACTTACTATCATTTGATTATATATATATATATATATATATATATATATATATTTTTCAAAAATCAAATCAATACCCACCCCCCTACCCTCCTCCAAATTGAAGCTGTAAGTGAGAGTTAAATTTAATATTGGAAGCTTGAATTTGATTTGTTAATTTTTAAATATTGTTTGAATAGATTTGAAAATTAATCGAGCTTAAAAAATTGTTTGAGTTTTGTTTGTTTAATAAACGAACGAACTCAAACAGAGTATAAACTAGCATGAATGAGCTTTGTTCGCGAACAACTTAATTTGTTTACAACTCTAAGAGAAGCTTAGTTTATACCATGTCTCACATTAAAATGATAAATGAATATGTAATAGTATATAAAAATGGTCATAGATACTCCTAGTCAATTCAAAATATTCTTTTGGGTGCAATGAGGACAATACTAAGTAATTGACCGTGAGTGGTGTCGGACCCATAGTTACGGCACATGTTTGCGATTCCGGGTATCGAGTGGATCCCGAATGTCCATCTTGAGTTAAAGACCAATTATGTTTGATTAGACCTTAACAAGAACTCTAATATCTTGAAGAGGGGTGAATGTGATTTTTAAAAAATATTATAAGGTATTGAATTAATATATTTTTCTAACTATATTATATTGAGGTATAATTATTGCATTATTTATCAAATATTGTTATATTTTTCATGAAATTTGAATTCTCCATAAAAATTCAATTTTTTAAATGTTCATTTGAGAGGGGGAAACAAATAACTGCAGAAATAAATGTTCATTTGCTTTTACCAATCAAATCATAGCCCATAGTTAAAAATATCTAAAAGGGGTCCTTTTGACTTTTAGATAATCTTTATATATATATATATATATATTGATGAATGATCTTTTTTTTTATATTATATATATATATATATATATATAGAAGATGTGGAATAATATGGAGTTATATAATTTATATTTTAAAAATAAAATAATATCTTTAGGATCATATTTCCTTGATTTCCATTAATATATTATACCTCAGTATCTATCTCTCTTGTTTTGTTTTTATAATTAATTATTTGTTGGACTTGTGGTGTCAATTCAAATCCCACATCGGAAGATTATGCAAGAATTACCTAGTATATAAGGAATTACATCTACTTTATTAATATGAAGCATTTTGGGAAAGTCTTAAAAACAAACCCGTGAGGGTTTAGGTCTAAAATGGACAATATCATCATATTAATGTGATCAAATTTTAATTTCAATAATTTTATCTTCAAACAAAATAAAACTAAATTATTTAGTCACTAAACTCTTTTCTTTTCTAATTTTTTTTATCAATTACCAATAATATAAATATATAAGTTGTATATTATTGATTAATTATAAACAAAATTGAAATATAACCTTGTATACATATAATAAAACAACACAAACTTTAAGAACTATTGCTTCTAAATCAATTTCATTACATATAATAAAAAAAAATCACATTATTTTCTGCAATTTTTGTATCATTACAATGGTATATAGGGGCAAATATATATATATATATATATATATATATATATATATATATGCACAATAATGATTATAAAAGGCAATAACTTTAATTTAATAAAAGTGAAAATGCCTTATTTGATAAAATATTTTAATCCCACATCAAAAATATTAACTATCCTTTGAAATAAATAAATCAGATAAAAAAAGTTCATAATTATGTGAAATACGTTAATTATTCCTTTACTTTTGGATTCTAAGAAAGATAGTTTTTAACTTATTATTTATTTTTCTTCAAGAAAAGATTATATATATATATATATATATATATATATATATAAAAGAAGCTAAGTTTTAGGGTCAAATTTGAATTTTTTAAGTTATCTAAAAAATTAAACATAAAATGAGAGTATTAAAATATATGCATCTTTCTTCATGGAGGGAAAAAAGAAATTATTTTTAACATTTTTTTTTCTGTTAAATTATCTTGTCAATGTTTGCATTAGCATTATCTAATTTTTAGATAGAGAAATATGTCACACATTACTTTTTTTTTTTATTGATAATTTATTTATGTTTCGTTGTTTTATGTGCGACTAAATCGGAGTCAAGTAGCGGCAGATTCCTATTGGATAGCCTTCCCTACACATGAATCTTATTTCTATTTTTTTTTTTTTGGTTGTTGTTGAATCATCTAGTATTCAGAGCCATCATTACTCCGACTAATCTAAATTTAGTTCGAGTTGTGCCCGCAAAGTTCAATTCGTACTCGGGAGAAGATCTTATCCATGACTCTTAAATGGTGCTCACAGTACGAGTTATCAACCTTGTAATATTTATAATACACTTTCTACTTTTTTTAATGGGGAAAAAAAAAAATAAAAAAAAAAAAAAAAAAGAAGAAGAAAATGTGCATTGATGGACTATACCTGAATTGTAGACCCAAAGGTAAAGCAGTCCTTTGTTGAAACACAAGAATCACAATTTTAGGCACAAAGCGACCAGCAAGCATCTTTATTTATTTATTTTATTTAATATTACTTATCAATTTTATTTATTTATTTTGGTTTGTGGGGCAGCTGGAAATTTCACCTCATAAACAAAAAAAATAAAAAAATAAAATAATTCCTTAGCCTTGTTGGTCGGATCGTATGTGAATGTCACTTTCCAATCCATTTCCACCATTCAATTCTTGATATAACACCTCTTCTTTCTTGTCCTTCAAAACTAAAATGAAAATGACCAACAATAAATTTGATTATCTTTAAATAATAAGTTTACGAATTCAAATATTATAAATAAAAAAAAAAAATTGTGTTAGAGATCTTTCCTTTTAAAAAAAAAATTTATTTAACTCAAATTTAGATTAATTTGAATAAAAAATGACTATTAGTCCAACTAATAAGAAATTTGATTTTTCTTAAGCAATAAAGTCTTAGAATTCAACCTCAAGGCGCACGTGAGCTGGTAATGACTTTCCTGTCTTAAATAAAGTCAATTGTTCAAACTTTGATTCATGTATGCAGTTGTTTAAAATTTGGGACTAACTTCCTCTCGTAAGGGACCAACCCGGCTAGAATGAGATTAGTGTGGATGTGAATTGTTTAAAGGTGTCATCCTATAGTATCGATACACCTTGTGCCATAAGAAAAAAAAAAGTCTCGGAATTCAACCCCAAGACAAAAGTAAGTTGATAAGGAGCTCTCTAGACTTAAGTAAAGTTAAAAGCTCGAACCTCGACTCATAAATGCAATTGTCTTAAAAGTGCCCTCTTATAATTTGAAACTCATTTAGGACATTTGATGTCTTTACCCAAGAAAAGTCTCAAAATTCAAATATTGTAAATAGAGAAAAACATGTGAGAGATTTATTCCCCCAAAAAAGATTTAATTCAATTTAACTTTTGATTAATTGGAATTCAAAATGACTATTGAATATCGAATGGATTTATTAAATAAATAATAAAAAAAAAATGAATGGTCGGGTGTGCATTTCAGTTGCCCACCTTGCTGTTTCTTTTCTATCTTCACCTTAAGTGTGTTCAGAAAACTGCCTTTCCCCTCTTCTCACATGGTCCACTGGTTGGAAGAGATTAATATCATAGTAGACAGTGCCACAAGCTTTTGTCTTGTGGTTTTGTAGTTAGTAGAGACATTTTCGAGTTCCATACACTCTTTAGGATGTACTACTACTACTACTTTGTCTGCTTTTGGCTTTCTACGTTATACATGAAGCTATGGGATACTTCTCAAATTCTCTTCACCCACTTGAACATTGTGCCCTATCCTCTTGACATGAAAACCAAACAAATTAATGATCTATACTTGTAAGCATCAGTCTTTCTTTCTTTTTTTCTTCTCTCTTCAGCAGATCTTTCCACTGATCCATTGGTTTCTACACATGGAACCCACCATATCCTTTTGTCATCATATTATATATAAAATATATATTATATTTTCCCTTCCAACATAAAGGCTCAAAATCACACGCAAAATAATCTACTTGATCGTCTCTATATGAATGAGGACAAAGACAATTTGTTTGGAACTGAATTGGACTACTTTGAGTAGTCTGAAAATCACTTGCAATTTATCTAGCATTTGAAAATCACTTGAATTGGACTACTTTGAGCAGAATGAGATTCACAGAATTTGGAAGAGGATATAACGAGTAAAAAGAATGAAAATCACTTGCAATTTATCTCTGATACAGCCATGGCTGAAATGGAATTCACAATTGGGGAGAGACAGACACTCTCCCATTAAACACACTTCGTGATGTATATAACAATCCTGTTTTACTAATACATACAACAAATAATAGCTTTCTTTTTTTAAGAAAAAAAAAAAAAAAAAAACAAATACTTCCTATATGTTGCAACGATCATATCCTGAAAACCAGGAAGAGGGGGGCTCACCAAATTTAGATAGTTCTTCTTCTTCGGCATTGTAATAAGATTCAAATTCCTCTCGCCACTTTTGGTCACATGCACTTTGTTCTGTCTCTCCTACATCACCTCCAGTATGTGTTTCTGGTTCATCATCATACACAGGGTGGTTTACTGATTTGTGTAAATGGGAATCGGCAAGTAATTGATTGAAAGTACTGATTTCGTCATCATGTTTTCTCTTCAGCTGGTCTATTTGTTTATAGATCTCCTGAGTTTCATGCTCTGCCTCAATGGCTCGTTTCTGCATGCATATATAAAAAAGGAAAAAGTACATTTGAATCAAATGAAGGACTTCAAACCACATCAAGTATCGTGTTATGTTTCTCTTATGTCAAAAGTCAACATTAGAAATCTTGGGCTACAACACTGAAGAGATATATCACTATCAGTTATAGTTAAACTTCAGTTGCATTACTTGTAACTCAAGTGAAAGACACTAAAATCAAATCAAATATTTGAACACCTTTCAATTATTTAGGATGCAAATCTTCATATTTGCAAAAATCAATTGATCTAGGTCCTAAAAGATGCAACTAATGAAAATATTCATGGACCATGGCCTAAGATATGTAAAGATTATAGCAATAAACCAAGACTGTAAAAAAGGTACGAATAATTTAATTGCATACTGACCTCTGCAGCAGCAATTGCTCCTTCTGCCTCTCTAAGCCGGACAAGTAATTCGCCAGCAGCTTGAACAGCTTCAGCAGTATCCCTTAATTGGGCCTGAAGACCTTTGTTTTCATCCCTAAAATATAGTCTTTCCCTTTCCCTCTCCATCTTTAATGCTGAAATTTGTGCAGCAAGGGCATTTATGAACTTTGATTCTGCTCCCTTTACTCCAGCCTTGGTAGCAGCTTTCTTGACATCTTCTATTCCATCCTGAATCCTCCTATGTCTTGCAAGTAACTGCATGTGTTTTTCTTCAAGTTCAGCATAATTTTCTAGCATGCGTGCATGGCCCTCCATTGCCATCTGCATTGCTTCTTTTAGCTCTTCTGAGCACTTTTTCTCTGAATCTAGTTCTTGCTTTTGCTTTTGAGCCAGGGTTCTGCTGGCTTCTAGTTCTGAGGTGAGTTCCTCAACAAGAGTAATCCACTTGTTCTCTGCTTCAGTCCATTGAATTCTCTCCTGTTCGAGTCTTTGCTCAGCAGTCTCCTCATTTGACTCTGACACTGCTGCCAAACTTGGGCCCAAGCAGGGCTGACACGAATATGTCAATTGAAGCAATGGACTTCTTTTTCTTCCTAGCTTAGGTGAAGAATCTATATAGAACTGCAGTTGATTCCTTAAGTCTTGAATCTCTTCCAGCAACACATCCCTCTCACCCAAATCAAAGAAATTACGGTATTGATCCATTTCTTCTTGAACTCTTTTCAGTTCCATTTTTGTTCTTAAAACTTCTGGATGATTCTCGTATTTTTCTTTCAGAAGCTGCAAGTTACATGCATTAAAAACAATTAGTAAACAAGAAAAATATGACATCTAACCAATCAGTTAGAGGTAGAGATATAAAACTATTCATACCTTATGTTCATGGGTGAGGGATAGGAATTCCTCCTCCCTGAATTCCTCAGCAGGTAAGATTCCATCAACCAGGTTCTCAAGTCGAAAGATTTTATCTTCCCGGGTTTGACTTATTATTGCATTGCATTCTCTCTCATGTTTGTACTGCTGGACCTGTTGTTCAGGATCAGAATCAGTCAGATGATAAGAATGCTTCTCAGAGTTGCTAGTATTAGAAGTTTCGTTAATATTCTAAATGAAGGTACCAGACGGTTAAGGTGCATGATCTCAGAATTTTGCTTTGCACACATCTCTTCTAGTGCCATCTCTCTCCTTATAGCTCCTGCCAAGACCTTCTCCACAGCCTAAGGAACAAGAAAGAAAGAGGCATTATCAGTTCCATGAAGACCAATTTAAGGATTAACAGACACTACATCATTGGAAAACATACTTTGGGAACTTGAGCCTTAAACTTGTCACAAGATTGCCCTCCATCCACTGGCACTAACTGCAAATTTGAGCTATCTTGGATATTTTTGAATTCTTCCTGTAAATTGCTCATCTTGCATCTAGTACATAGAAAGAGCATTGGATCCCCTTCTACACATTCATCATGAGGAAGATGTGTTTGAACACCAATATCAACTTTGTTGATTGGAAAAATAGCTTTAGAATCTGCAGGTTTGTAAGAAAATCTGAAAGAAGACTTCCTTAATGATGTACTCTGGCGATGATTGTCTAAAATTTCAAGGCCCCGTTGGAGGCTAGCAGCTAAATGCTCAGTTGGTCTGAAACAGCTTTTACTTCTTTTTGATGACAAATTCAGACAGATGCTATTTGAGGGTTTTGCCAAGGATAAGCATGGTGCCTCCTCCAGTGCTAGTTTACTTTCTGCCGACTCTTTCTGGGAGGCAGTCAATATTGAGGAGGTTCTAAGACTCTTCCTGCTACTACTGTTAACTCTTGGAGAAACACTAGGAGTGGGAGACTTAAGAACAAGGGGTTCATTGCATGGTGTTATGTTGATATCCATAGAAGTTGTACCAACCTCAAAACACATTGCAGATGAATGGAGTGAGGTTTCTTCTTTGCTGCCTAAAGAAAATTCCTTAACTGGAATCTCCTCCACTGGTTTACTTGATACTTCTTCATTTGGAAAAATTTTAATAGAGGAGACAGGAATATCCTCTGTGGTCTGCTCCCTTGAAGCACTACCATTTCCTTCCCGACATTCATGTTGGTCTTCCATTGCCATGAGGATTTCAGAGTTATTTTTGCTGTCTTGACTGACAGTTGGTTCAAATACTACTTCCATGTTAACATCTGTGTCTGGAGAGTCCACTTCTCCCCTACCCATGGATGCCTGATAGACTGTTTCCCCATGGAGACCTTTCTCAAAAACCACATGCTGTGAACTCTTCTGTACTTGGTCAGGTTGTCTAGCATCCATAGCAATTCCCTCCATGCCAAGTAATTGCATGACAAGCTTTTCATCTTGCTCAACAATTTCCATTTCTTCATCACTATCATCTTCCACATGAGGTAAGGTAGTGGGCCGGCTAAGGCTGAATTTAAGAAGATTCAAGCTTCTCCTTGCATTCCAGCCCTTAGGATAATTTCCAGTTTGGTCATTTGGACTGGCATTGGCCTTCATGCGAAACAATTCATCCTATTTACAGGAAATTGAAGAAGATTAGGATTTTCTAAAGTAACTGCTTCCTTCTCATAAATTGAACCTTGTAATATCTGCAAAGTATTTGGTACAGTCAAACAATATGGATATAGCTTATACCTTTAACTGCCGAATCACTTCTCTTAACACATTCACATCATTCTGCATTTCTTCATTAACTCTAGCCTTGTTCTTGATCTCCTTTGCACGATGTGCAAATCTCAATGTACTAAAAGTCTCACTCTTACACCTACACCATTAACTCAAACCACTACATGATCAGGCCAAAATTGCTTCATTTAACTCAAGAAATATTCAATTTAAACAGAATGGGGTAAGAACATTACCAAGAACCGAAAAAATTTATGGAGTTGGGGGATAGCATTACCTTTCTGAGGGAGATATGGCACATATCATTGCCAATTTCGCGTTTCCCCCTAGAGATTCCTGCAATAAAAATGTCAGTTTTGAATCTCTGTATGGGATGTGTCTATTTTTTCCCGTCTGTGAAACCTCCGCAAGAATATTAATTAAGTTCCTGCAGAGAGCAGAATGCTTGTTAGGTCTTCCCCTGCCAGACACATTTCCAGCTAGCACAGGCAAAACAAAAATTCACATTTTTCAAAGAATAAATTTTCTTGCTAGTGGATCGTACAATAGATTGAATTTGACCTCTACATAGATGTCTTTAGAGACAACTCATTTCAAGTATTACTTTAATAGCAGGGGCACAAAATTCTGTGAAATAAAAAGAACAGGAAGGATAGTTTTCCCAGTGAAGTTTCAGTTAATACTTAGAAATGAAAACGTTAATGTCTCGAGATACCCATAAGTTGAAGGAAAACTGAGGAAAGACAAGAATCACTACTACCTAGAACATAGTCCAGGTAAAAAGATGCAAAATTTCTCGAGATGTAACCTATGCATTTAAAAGTACTCCAAATATAAATGTAAACAAATCTCCAAAACAGTATATGTTTAACAGATTTATAGGCTTGTCTTCAAAGTTTTGTGAAACCTAAAATCAATAAATTCTTTATCAACCATCATTCTCAAGATACTTTCGTTGCAGAACACCATGTATCATAAAGCATGTAACGAAGAAGGTAATAGTGGAATATTTGCAGCTCTAAAACAACAAAATTTATGACAAATTTTCAAGAATGTGACTAGAAAACATAGTCAGAGTTCAATTTGACACCTATAAATAACATACAAACAGACTTGAACTGCCGAAAGATCACAAATAGATTAAACATATGAAACAGCACAAAAGGATCCAAGCATAAACCCACCCACACCCCACAAGAAATCAGACAATATAAAAGCATAACTAAGCATGCCATTATTATAAAAAGAAAATGCAGAACCTTACCCAAGTTGTGAGAGAGATCGGTTGATGTTCCCAGCTTCCTTCAAGCGTTCTCCTGCTGCACCAGTTAACTTCTGTCTTTCTGATCCAGCAAGATCAACTAGATTTATTCTACTAGTTTTTAAGCAGCTTAAACCATCGGATGTGCTCTGTAAAGTTTAAAGATGAGCTTGAATGACAAAGTGAATATTCTTTGTAAAACTCAATAAGGCAAGTGCTTATATATATAGTAGCAAATAAATTGTTTTCTTTTCTGCTTTGTTTTGTTTTAATGTTTCTTTGGTTTGAAGAAAGAAAGTAAACTTTCATTAAAACACCAAAAGAGTTGTCTGCCAACGAAGCAGACATTACAAAAGGAGCAGTATCACAAGATGCATTTAAAAACTCAAGAATCATGGAAAAGAGGGCAGGAAAATAAGAAAGATTTAGGATGAGAGAAGAAAAATTTTCCATATTTATAATTACACAGTATTGCTATGTACTTAATGAAGAACCCAATTACCTTGTATCGTGATTCAACAATGCAAGTGAAGACACTATGGGAGCGAGAACTCTCAGCATTTATGCTAGTCGAGCCAGTTCTCCTATTTGATAAACCCTGCAGAATTTATTCAGTTGACATTAAATAATGGCAAACAATTTGTATCTTTTTTCTGTTGTTGAGTACTTGGTACTAGCAAAACAATACTTATACAAGTCAGTAATTGTTAGATGGTTTGGCTAAAGCTGTCAGTATTTTCTTGAATTCATACATGAATTCAGTTAACGGAACAGATTTTTCCTACTATCCTCTAAAGAACCAACAACCAGAAAATGCTTGTATAAATTAACTTGAGCAAGACTAAGTCATTCTGTATATAATATTATAGCAACAATTCATTTAATCTTTCCACTTTCTTGTGTTTGCTATACAGCTACCAGACTGCAAAATCTGTAGTTGCTAACATAGAAGGAATCTAAAAGACGCAGCCTGATGATTCTATAAACCCATACTTAAATGTTATGTTCAATAAAGAAGCAATAATTAATCAATGAAATTAATTCAAGTTGTAATGTATCTACTGCCAACAATTTCAAACCCTTTCTCCTTAATAACAAGAAGGAACGGTGAATCACAATGGAAGTATCCGCTGTATTCATTAAACGTCCAAATTCTAAGTCAGCAAAATTTAATAAGAGCAATTAAAAGGTAAAAATGGCATTATCAACAGTATGCATATTATGAGGGCATTAAAAAAACAGATGCTGGCAAGAATGGAAGTGCCAAACTAAGAAATATTCCTTCAGTCTGGATAAAGGTTAGAGAAAAGCAAAGGTAGGAGCTCTGTGCATACCTTAATCAAAAGCTGAGTGACATCCTTCATTGTGGAGACATATTCCTCAGTCAAGTGATCAACGTAAACACCAGATTTGACATCTTCTCTAATCTAGAAAGAGAACCATTAATAAGAAAGTCATCAATGCAAATGAAGAAAGATTCTCATGAAGGATTACCATTTCAAACAGTCAAAGACATTGAATCATAGTTACCTGGAGGTTTTTCTGACTGGGTTCTAACAAATCAGTTATTTGCTCATTGTAAATCTGTAAGGTCAAAATATACAGCATCATTAAGTACCATAGGCAGGTGTATATCATGCACAATACCCACTAGTTATCATCTAACCTCAAGAAAAGAACACCGACATTGATACATGAGTTGTTGGTCTGCATGCTTATTTTGTTCCTACATAGAAAAGCCAAACAGAAATATTGAAAACTGAGCATACAAATTACTATATGAACTACCAGAATACTGATAAACACGTGAGGTCAACTAAGAAAGTGTGGAAAATTCACCTCGTTTATTCTATCAAAAAGTCTCTGGAAAACACGAGGTGTTAAGCCTTGTTCATCATTTGATATACTTTCTCCCTTCAAGGCATTGGCTGGTCCCCATATAGTGTAAGTCTTACCACTACCCGTCTACAAAATTATCATTGGATGAAAATATAAGCTATTAATATTTTATCTTTCATTTTCTTTGTGCAAAGAAAATAATAAATTCATACCTGTCCATAAGCAAAAACTGAGCTATTAAAGCCAGCAAGACAATTTTCCACTAAGGGGTCTCCGATAAGCTCAAATATATCAAGCTGCAAAGTACATATTGACAGCGAAAAATAAGCATATTATTTTTAACCTTGAACAAACTAAACCATTTTTCCAACAAATAATAATTATTACCTGGGTTGAACCAGAGTCAGCAATAGAATCAAAAGAAAAGGTATGCCCTCCAATTGACAATGAATCATTTGCGACTTTCTGGACTATCATTTCTCCCTCTTGCTCATCCTTGTTTAATGGTCTCATTCGCACAATGACCTGATTTATGCATCATGGTACAGGAAACGTTTAAGCAAGACTTAAGCAGAAGATTAGTAATAAGAACATAAGCAAAAGAAGATAAATGGGAAAATAGTCTTTCGATATTTGCTATCCAATTACTCTTAGGAGAGCCTTAAAACAAAATAAAATAAAAAATTAGATATAATCAGACATGTATTCTGCTTCCAATTACTGAATACTTATGGAAATTTCTACCCAGTCCAATTTAAGTATTTATTTTAAGTTAAATGCACGGGTTACTTAATTGCTAGCAGAACAGGAAACGAATTTGTATCAGTGAATTTGGGGCATACTCCCTCGTTCTTAGGGTCAAACCTCCCTATACACGTATTATTCATAAAAATTGAGGTATCAAACTTAAGTCTGCTAAATTAAGGGCTAAAGCAAACTGTCTGATCCAGAAATTTTACCAAACAATCACAATTTTAAATCATAAAATTAATACAAAAAAGGTTTTGATTACACTGAACTAAAGCAAATATTACCGGCTATTCGTTCATCCAAATACTAGAGTCCGAGGATTACCTTAACTCCAGAATCAGAGGAATAGGAAGGAGGATTATTCCCTCTATCAGATCCGGAAGACTCCAAACTGAGCTTCCTCTTAAGTGGTGGCCGTGGAGGAAGTGGAGACTTCATTTTCGCGACGGTCATGGGTGAAGGAGCCACCGGTTTGCGTGGATCCATCGGAGACAAATGATCTTGTCCAAATTCCGGCTGCTGAGGCGGGGCATTTTCCTTCGCACCAGATTTCTGCTTCCTCTGTTTCAAGGAGCTAGGGTTTGGAGAATGCGCTTCCTGGTTAAGGTGAGTTTCTTTCAAAATTGTGTTTCTCGGATGCATGGCATGCTTCATTTTTCTTCAAATTGAAGAAGAAAACCTTGCAGACACAAAGTGAGAGTGCCACTGTGAGAGAGAGAGAGAGAGAGAGAGAAAAGTAGGGTTGGGATTGGCAGATGGAAGATTAATCACTCTCAGACAAGGTAGCGAAAGATACTGAAATGAGAGAGAAGTAGCCGTTGGGGGAGATGAAATTTGAATTGTGGGACATTTGGGCTGCAAATGGGATGTTTTTTCCCCTCTTTTTAATTTAAAACTCCTATCTGTGCGCGCAAGAAGGAAAATTCGGGCGTTTTTTTTTTTTTTTTTTTTTAATTATTTTTTGTAATTAGTTTTTTTTTTTTTCAAGTAAAATTTTATTAAAATAAAATATTGGAAACTAAAGTCATTCGTAATACAACAAAGCACCATAAATTAGGTGGAGTTGACATACTCAACCTAAAAAATTTAGACGAGTTAAAAAAAATTATAAATAAAATTAGAAATACATATAATAAAAAAAATAAAAAAATAACACACATTCTATCTAGATCTTCGATTTTTGAGTTGTCAATTGCAAAAGCCAACTGCAAAAAAAGTTCGATTTTACCTTCTCTTTTTAAATAAGTCTAATTCATCCGATGTGTAATAAAATTTTCAAAGAAAACCTTAAAAAAAAAGATAAAATACAAATAAAAGGTCAAGATCTAGTTCGGGTTTAACAATTTTTTATTCTAAAAGAAAAAAAAAAACAAACTTATATTTAAATATCAAATGAAAATTTTTCATATGAGATACAAAAGGTAACAATAATACTAAAGAAATAAATAAAAAGATAAACAAAAACAAAAACACAAGCAAACACCATAAATACAGTAGAAAAGGAAGAAACACAATTACACTTACACTGAAGTAATGGGAAAAAAAAAATCAACAACAATGTTGAAGAAGAAGAGAACGCAGTAGGAAGGGTTTGCGGCCAAGAGAAACTCTAGTCGGAGCTAAGTTTTCCCTTTGCCGAGAGAGAAGATAAGAATTTGATGGGCTACGCCCTCTTCTTGAGAAGGAAGATTAAAGTTTTTGAAAAAAAGGGTAAAGAAAAGTTCAACGCTCCTATACTTGACTATATTAGTCAGTCTTCATTTACTTATAATATTTGATAAATAAAATGTTATCAAAGATATTTGCATCTTTTATTATAGAAGTGTCTTTTATAACTCTATATAAAAGAGAACGTATAATGATTTATTATAACATCATCAACTCACATCAGAAAAAATATAAAATTTTGTGTTCTATTCATAAGCTATCTCTACTCCTTTGTTTTCTTTTTATTTTTTTTTCTTTTTTTTTAAATTGAATTTCTTTACTTTCATACTATAATATTTAAGGTCATTTTTCAATTTAATAATATTTTAAACGAATATTAGTTTTACTAAACTTAATTTTTGAGTTTATTAAGTGAGATCATTTTACCCTAGTAAGTATACACCAAAAATCTCCAAGCTGTTGGGGTTGGTGTGTCAATCCAAGTCTCACATTGAAATATTAGGCAAGAGTTGTCTATTATATAAGGAGTTTCATCTACTCCATTAGAATGAGGTCTTTTTGGCATAAAATAAAAGTTGAGTTTTGTTTCTCTCTCTAAGAGGTGGAATGCTCTCCCTTCTCTCTAAGAGAGGGATGTTTCTTCTCTAGTCCTCATCTAGGCTTTTCACCGCAGATTTATTCTGTACCCACCCCCTCTAACCTCCCTATCTTTTTCCTTTACTTCCATTAATGGAGAATCTCAATAATTGTTTAGACCTTTCTTTCAATGAACCCGACTACACCGAATATTCCAACCTCTCATTAATTGGTTGCCTACAGTCACAGAAAGCTATTAATGATAAAGCTATTATCTCGGTGCTTCAGTCGACATGGAATCTTGGCCCGAATGTGCATATCAAAACTATTGACCGAAACCTTGTGGCATGTACTTTTAGAAGGGCGGAAGACAGAGACAAAATAGAAGGTATGGGACCTTGGTCGATAAAAGGTGCCCTGTTGAACCTGAAAAGGTGGTCTCCTGAACTTACTTTGGATGAGGTAAGTTTCTCTCACTGTATTTTTGTGGGTTCATTCACAATCCTGCCCAATAGGCGTAACAAAGAGAATCTGGATAAACTGGGGAACTTTTTAGGATGTATTCCGAGACATGATGAAGAACCACTTTTTGGGAGTCTCCAAAAGTTTATTAGGATACATGTGTCCATTAATATCCTCAAAGCTCCGAAGCCGGGATGTTTCATTACTAGGGAGAATGGGGAGAAATTGTGGATTGTCTTTAAGTATGAAAGATTGTCCGATTTCCGCTATGGGTGTGGAATGGTGGATCGTTTGGGGGTCCGCCTTGGGAACAAGCAAGACGAGTGAGAAGTACAGTTCCAGTGCTTTGGACCTTGGATGAGGGTTCAACATAAAACCCACATGAAGTATCAAAAGCGATCCCGAACCCCAACCCGGACCGGGGAACTTCCCCGTGAAGGTAGCAAGTACGGAAAGGGGTAGGACAAGTTGACGAGCTGGACATGACTGTCATGAGCGTGCATCGGACGCCTAAGCAAGTAGAGCCCGACACCCTTAAACAGCTGGTAAAAGTCATTTCCCCCCTTCGAAATATCACAAATCTCCCGCCCAAAGTTTTTCCAAAATTTGGGGGAGTGGATTCTCACAACATGGGGCCCAATCTGCAAAAAATCTCTCCCCACCCCTTCCATTTCCCAAGCCTACTGGCCCATTTGGAGCCCATACTGAAACATGCTTCCCCTCGGGAGCCCACCGTACAACATGAATTTTCTGTAGCTAATGGTATCTCAAGCCCTAACTCTGAGTCCAATATAAATTTGAAAAGGAAGGCTCAAGTAACCCAACTTAGCCTAAAAAGGATGAGAAACAATGTTGATACTTCCAGAAACCGGTCTCTTGCTCAACAAGGCAATTACGTTGATAATGAGACTTCCTCCGATTTCATGGAATCTCAAGAGAATACTTCTACTGAGGAGACCATGGTTTTTGCTGAAGATAGAGTGGCAGTGGTTAGACGTCGTCTCATTCATATTAAACGGATGGCTAGGAGCATCTCTCGTCTACATAATACAGTTCAAATTGAAGATGTTACTCCGGAGACTTTGGAAGCATTTCCCCCATTTTAGGCCAAGGAGGCGGGCCTAAGCACGCCCCCCACCCAGCCATGAAGGCAATCATTTGGAACCTGTCGAGGGATTGGTCGTCCCTCGGTAGTTCGGAGCATGAAGCTTCTTGTGAAGACTCATAGACCTCTGTTTTTATTTTTGTCTGAAGTTAAATGTCGGGATGCTGCTTGTTATTCCGAACCTTGTTCGTAAACTTTCTTTTGATGTTTTTGATTTTGTTCCATCTGTTGGTAAATCTGGAGGTCTTTTATTAGCTTGGAAAGCCTGCTGTAATCTTAAAGTTGTAGTGACTTCCCCTTTTTTTATCAATTGCCTTATTTTCAAAGAACCTAATTCTATCCCTTGGCAGATCACACTGGTCTATGGACCTCCCTCCCATTCTATGCGTCGGCATTTTTGGGATAGTTTGGATGATATTGGGCAGTCCTTCTTGGGACCATGGTTAGTTATCGGTGATTTCAATGCTGTTTTAAATAGTGTGGACAAGACAGGTGGGCAACCAGTGGCTTCTTCGAGCAGTGGTGGGCTGCGTAGAGTTGTTAACAATAATGGACTCATTGATGTGGGATTTGTGGGTAATGCTTTTACGTGGAATAATCGAAGGGGTGGTTTAGCTAACATCCAAGAAAGGCTTGATAGGGGTTTTGCAAATGAAGCTTGGAGACTTCTCTTCCCTAATGCGGTGGTCTCTCATCTTCCAGCTCTCCACTCGGATCACAAACCCCTTTTATTGGAGGAAAACCCGAGCATGGATAATCTCCCTAAGCCTTTCAAATTTGAGTCAATGTGGATCTCTCATCCTGACACAAATCATATCATTTCGGATGCATGGAATCGTAAGTCTCGGTTTGTAGCCCGAGTTAAAAACACAAAGCTAGCTTTGAAGGAATGGAACCGGACTGTTTTTGGCAATATTCAAAGCGGAATCAAACACCTGAAAGAGCTTATTCAACAATACCAGGCTGCTCCACAAGACCAGGAAGTGTTAAGGGATGAATTTTCTGCCCAACTGACGTTGGATACCCTTTTGAAGAGAGAGGAACTGTTGTGGAGGGATAAGGCTAAAGCTAGGTGGATTGACGAGGGGGACGCAAATACAAATTTCTTCCACTTGTCTACAGTTATACACAGAAGGTATAATGCTATACATGCTATCACCAATTCTAACAATGTATGGTTTAGATCCCGCAGTGAAATTGGTGCAGCCTTTGAGGAGTATTTTTTGGAGCTCTTCCAGTTTGCTCGGCCTGACTTCCCGATTGGATTCCGGAACCTAATTGAACCAGCTGTATCCCCATCTATGAACAGTAGTCTTACGGGACTGCCTAGTGCAATGGAGATACAGAGAGCACTTTTCAATATGGGCGATCATAAGAGTCCCGGCCCCGATGGTATGACCGTTTTGTTCTATAAAACTTATTGGCATATTGTGAAAGATGCTGTGATCTTTGAAGTCCGAAGTTCTTTGAAACAGCTAAGCTCAAATATGCTTTCAACCACACATTTATAGCCCTTATTCCCAAGTCTAATAATGCCATCAAAGTTGATCAATACCGACCCATTGCCCTTTGCAATGTTATTCTTAAAATCATTACCAAGATTATTGCTTCTCGCCTTCGTCCTGTGTTGGAACATATCATTCATCCATGTCAATCTGCTTTTATCCCTAATCGTTCCATCAATGATAATATTATCATTAACCATGAGATTATGCATTATCTTAACAAGAAGAAGGGTAGGAATGGGTTTATGGCAATTAAAATTGACCTAGCTAAAGCCTATGACAAAGTCGAATGGAATGTGCTTTCCTTTGTTTTAAAACAATTTGGTTTTTCTGACTTCTTCATTGATTTAGTTTCAGAATGTATCTCCTCCCCTGAATTCTCTATTTTGCTCAACGGCTCCCCATTTGGATACTTTAAAGTGGAACGAGGCATTCGCCAAGGTGATCCTATGTCCCCGGGTTTATTCACTATCTTCTCGGACCTACTGTCCAGAATTTTGGCGCGAGCAGTTGCGAGATAAGAAGTTGTCGGGCATCAAAATTTCGAGACACAGCCCCTCGGTTACGCATCCGATGTATGCAAATGACCTAACTATTTACTGCAAGGCGAACACCCAGGAGGCTACAGTGGTGACGGAGTGTCTTCACTCTATTGTGCATGGACAGGCCAGGAGATTAATTGGCACAAATCCTCCATCCATTACAGCAGCAATGTCGGTTGTAGGGATAAGAGGGAGCTGTCGGAAATCATGGGTATGCAAGAGTGTCGGCATAAAGGTACTTATCTGGGCCACCCCTTCTATAGATTTAAATCAAAGAATGAGGCTTACAAAGAGACGATTGAGAGGCTGTCTAATAAGTTGGCTGGTTGGCGGCAGAAAACCCTTTCGATGGCTGGCCGGGTTGTTCTTATCAAAGCGGTTGCACAAGCTTTACCAAGCTTCATTATGCAAACGACCTTGCTGCCTAGGGGCACTCTTTATTCTATGGACAAACTCATTCGTGATTTCTTCTGGGGGTTCAAAGAATCTTATAGCCACAACCTTTACTTGAAGTCATGGCAATCTATTTGTATGCCCAAGTACTTGGGGGGTATAGGACTGAGGAGTATGGTGGACATCAACCATGCTATGATGACTAAATTAGCTTGGAACATTTGTGTTATGGAGGATAAACCTTGGGTCAAGTTAATTAAGTCTAAATACCCGAGGGGCAAGAATATGCTTGAAGAAGTTAGGGTGTCGAGAGCTTGTTCTTGGCTATGGGGAGGGCTGAAAAAATGTAAACATATATTGAGAGAAGGGGCATGTTTTCAGGTGGGGGCTCACTCGAACTTGCTTATCGAGAGATACTCCATGGATCGGTCATTTCGAAGGCTACAGAATACCCGCTTCTGTTCAATTTCCTTTGCAATATTTGAAGATTAATGAACTCATGGAAGGTGGCAGTGTATGGAATCAGCCTTTGGTAAGGGCTATCTTTCCTCCTCGGATTAGTGACCACATTATTAATACTCTTATCCTAGATATAGAGCATGAACGACCGATCTGGACTCCCTCCTCGTCGGGGAAGTTTTCCGTTAAGTCGACATACTTGATGTGCATTAGAGGTAGAAATTCTAATGTGCAAACAGTCCCAAGGAACTTATGGAAGCTAATCTGGGGAGCTAAGCTTCATGGCCGTCATTCTCTGATTCTATGGAAACCGGTTACCAATACCTACCCTACGCTTGATCGCATTCGGAAATATGCTACAGTTCCACACTCTCTATGCTATGTTTGTGGTCGGGAAGAGGAATCGATTCATCATCTTGTACTAACCTGCCCTATTACTAGAAGAATATGGTGGAATTCGAAATGGCAACTAAGGTTGGATAGGTTTCAGCACTTGGAGACTATTATGTGGATTAAACTACTCTTGGAGGAAGATCCCTTGCTACCGGTGGACAGTTCCGATAGATTTAATATGCTTTGGTTTTCTTTGTTTCTCTGACCGAGCAGTTGTGGTTCATGAGAAATAAAATCCGGAAAGGTGCTCAACAACCCGATTGGGAGGACTTTTCTAGAATGGTAAACTCGATGGCTCCGAGATATAGCCGAAGACATGACCGAATTAGGTTTGTGAACTCTCGACCTGTGTATGGAGCAGTTGTGGATAGATGGAATCCCCCTCCTAAGGGTGAGTTTAAGCTGAATTTTGATGCCGCTTTCAAAGAAGGAAAAACTACGACTAGTGCTATTTTAAGGAACTCGGATGGGGATGTTTTGGGAGCTTGGGTCAACCACTTTAGCAACGACAATGCTTTTTGTGCGGAGGCTGAAGCAGCTATCCAAGCCCTCCAAATCGGGGTGGACCTTGATCTTAAAGTGGTCACAGTTGAAGGGGACGCACAGTTTGTTATAATGGCTATGCTCGGTATGTCCAAGTTTGAAGATTGGAGAGCCAAGCAAAACATTGAGCTGGGCAAGAAGATTCCGCTTTCCAAGAGTCTCTGGTTTTTTAACTATGCTCCTAGATCAAGCAATGCATGTGCCCATCACTTAGCTAAGTGGGCTTTTCATTCCAACTTTTGTGGCTTTGTTGATTTACCCCTTCTGTTTTCTTGTATTCCGGAAGGGTGTGTGTAGTGTTTTTCTTTTTTTTACTGCTTTCCTTCCTTTTCTGTTTCCGGATGTATCTTTCTTCTTTTATTGTTTTCTTTTCCATCTAAAAAAAAAAAAAGAATGAGGTCTTTTGGGAAAGTTCCAAGAACAAATCCATGAGGGCTTAAGCTCAAACCGAATAATATCATACTAATATGGAGTTAGGTGAGAAGGCGACCCAACCTGATGGGAGAAACGGACCCAACACAAACAACTAGAAAATAGTGTGAAGTCTATTTTTAAGAGAATAATACTATGTGCTAAACTTAGTCTTTTATATCTAAAGTTAATGTTATTATTTTCATTTCAATTAAGCTCGTAATTTTATTTCTATGAATGTAGTAAGTTTTTATTAATATATAAATAAGGAGTATTTCATGTTATATTATAATCATTACCGTTATTATTACTTCTATAGATTTTGGCTTATCTTATTTTTTCGACTTTGTTTCTTTTCTTTCAATTTTGATTTTCATATAAAAATTTGCACAAATTCTTTATTTTTTATAAAATTTTATTCACAAGTAGTAATTTCTAGTAAATTTTTTATGTCAAAAATTATAAACACTATTATTTTATTATTAATGAAAAATATTTGAATTAGATATGATATTTTGATTCATGAATCATTCTTAAAAATATATAATATCTTATTCTTAAAAGCGTTGATTTTGGCAAATTGCGTTTTGAAATTACTATGTTCCTCCTCCTCCTTGCTTCGGAAATATTCATTTTGGGGGATTAGGGTTAGGTTAGAGTTTTAGCGAGATTTCTTGAGTTTAATTCTAACTGTTGTTGTCGTTGTAATTGTGTTGGTGCCTTCTGTCATTGTAGCTGCAGTTGGCGGTTACAAGACTTTGGAATAAGAAGAGAAGAAAGAAAGAACAAAAGTTTTTTTTTTTTAAATTCGGAAAAGATGAAAAAACCCATAGCATTTGGGAGGAAACTAAATTCTGACTAAATTTTTGGATGGAAAGGTAAGATAAGTGACTTTTAATAATTGAGGTGCGAGAGTTGAACAAAATAAGTTCAAGTGCAAAATCTAGAATATTGAATAGTTCAAGTGTTACTCGGATGATTTTCCCTATATTAAATAAAAAAGGGTAAATCATCTCAATTGCACTCGAACTTTTGAAAATTCTGAGTTTTGCCCCTAAATTTTTTTTTTCACTTTTTTTGCCCTCAAACTTTAAAAAGTCACTTATTTTGCCATTCCATCCAAAAATTCCGTCTGTCTTCAATTTCCATCCATTTTTTAGGGGTATTTTGGTCTTTTCACCTTAGAAATATATATTAAAAATTTGTAATTTTTATTTAAGGGTATTTTTGTCTTTTCACATTGGATATATTTTATTATGGAATTGGAAAATTTTTGCGGCTCGGCGAGAGTTCAACCCGCGTCCTCACACGGACGGCGTTGTCCCAGGTGTCTCTCTCGGCACGGCCACCCGGAATGCAATACTCGACAACACAATCAACGAGTCGGGCACACCGCTTTAACCCTTCTGCGGAAACAAGTATTTTACAAGAATCACTCTCAACCTTTATATTCACAAATATAAGGAATATACACAAAGAGCCTGTCCGTACACAAGGACTGCTCGGCTAATGATAGAATACAATCCACTCGACTATTCTATCACTCACGATTGCCTATCTATAGCACAATCGTATGTCAACACCACACACTGTTGACTCACAATGCACAACACATGCGCACAGTCTCGCACACAACTCTGGCCACTCTAGTGCTACTTGTATGTACTTGCACTTCTGTTGTTACCTTTGCCCTCCACAAGCTGCCCCTATTTATAGTCATAGCTAGGGCTTGCAGAGAACCCATGGGCCAAGCCCATTTTCTGGACACCAACTCATGCCACCGCATGTGCCACTCTGCCGGGCCTACAGTGCCCGACTCGCACACGGCGCACTACGCCTGACACGCACTCGGCGCACTCCGCAAATCCCGGTCCTTCTTTTATGGTTCCAAGCATCTGCGCCACTACTGTCCCGCACCTATCGGGACCGTCCCACGCCCCGGGGACTAAGGGTCTCACATACCTCCACCACTTAGAGACATCGACGTCCTCGTCGATTTCTGCTGCGTCCAATAGTTAGTAATCCGATCTTCAAACCGCCACAAGGTAACATCTCTTTCTCACGTAGCATCAATCTCGGATTCACCCTTCCAATGCACAAGGAAGTCGGTTCTCCGATTTTTCTTACTCTGCCCCATTGTCCTATGGTCCAGAATTCTCTCCACGAACTTGTCAAATTGCTTTCGGATCACCGGTGGTGCTCTCTGTGACTTCTGCCTCTCACTTTCAAATTCATCATTGTTGAATTTTTTCAAATAGCTAACATGGAAAGTAGGATGAATTTTCAACCTGTCGGGTAGCTTTAGTCTATAAGCTACATGACCAACTTTCTTCAATACTTCAAAGGGTCCATCATATTGTGGTATCAGCCCACGATGGACAGCCTTCCGACCGATCTTCTTCCAAATCTGCGGAGTCAATTTCAGCAACACCAAGTCGCCTACTTCAAACTGTACATCCCGCCTATGTTGATCGGCATACTTCTTCATCCTTTTCTGAGCCAATTCCGGGCTATCCATTGCGTCGGCAATTAACTCATGCTTTGCCTTAGCAAACCTTTGTGCCGCTGGACACGTTCCAACACTGGGCACAACCAACGTCAAATCCTGTGGGGTTGTCGGTTGCTGCCCATTCACCAACTCGAAGGGGCTCATCTTCGTTGCGGAAGATCGATGGAGATTGTAGCAAAACCGAGCCGCGTCTAGAAGATCCACCCAATTCTTCTGGCTCGCTGTCACATAGTGCCTCAAATATTCCTCCAACAATGCATTAATCCTCTCCGTCTGACCATCGGTTTGAGGATGATTTGCCGTTGAAAACTTTAGTTCGGATCCTAACAGTCCAAACAATGCTACCCAAAAACGACCAGTAAATCGTGCATCCCTATCACTAACTATGTCCCTTGGTATGCCAAAATATTTTACAACATGTTTGAAAAATAATTCGGCTGCTACATCAGTTGGACACGACGAAGGGGCAGGGACAAATATTGCCTACTTAGAAAATCTATCGACTATTACAAAAATAGAAGACATATCATTCACCTTTGGCAAACCAGAGATGAAATCCATTGATATACTCTGCCATGGTCCCTCGGGAATAGGCAATGGTTGCAACAAACCAGGTTGCCTCCTTCGTTCTACCTTGTCCTGTTGGCACACTAGACACGTTCGGACATAGGCCTCTATGTCATCCTCCATGCGCGGCCAATAGAATCGTCTAGCCAACAACGATCTAGTCCTTTCTATGCCGGGATGACCAGCCCACAATGAGTCATGTGCTTCCTTAAGCAACATCCGCCTCAATTCTCCGCTAGGGACATACACTCGTCCACCCTTGACATACAACATGCCATCATCGAGCCAATATCTTCTCACAGTGCCATCCTGCACTAAAGATGTTAGTTTTTGATAAATAGGGTCGTTGGGAGCATACTCACGTATTTTTGCCACGAATTCTGACTCCACCATTGAAATCGTAGCGAGGGTCATGCACAAGGCCCTCCTGCTCAATGCATCTGCCACCAGGTTGTTCTTCCCTGGCTTATGCACCCACTCAAAATCATATTCCGCCAAGAACTCTTGCCATCGAGCTTGTTTTGCGGACAATTTCTTCTGTGTCTTAAAATAAGTATTTGCCACGTTGTCCGTCACCACTGTGAAGGACGATCCTAAGAGGTAGTGCCTCCAAATCGTCAGGCAATGAATTACAGCCGTCATCTCTTTCTCATGGACAGTATAACGCTGCTCACATTCTTTTAACTTGCGGCTCTCAAATGCCAAAGGATGATTCCCTTGCATTAACACGACACCAATTGCCCGATCCGAGGCATTTGTGTGTACTTCGAAGGGCAACTCAAAACTGGGCGCGAGACCGAGCCGTCATCACTGCATTTTTGAGTTTCCGGAATGCCTCCACACACTCCTTGCTCCATAGCCAATTTACTCCCTTTTTCAATAGGTCGGTCAGGGGACTTGCCACACTTGCATAGCCGCCAATGAATCGTCGATAATAGTTCGCCAATCCCAAAAACGATCTTAACTCCGGCACTGTTGTCGGGGCGGACCAGCTCTCGATTGCCTCCACCTTTCGAGGATCCATTTTTACTGACCCATGGCTAATAATATGCCCAAGGAATTTTATTTCCTTTTTACAGAATTCACATTTTTCCCTCTTTACATAAAGCACATATTCCCTCAACTTGGCAAACACTAGTCTTAGATGTTTTACGTGATCTTCTAAAGACTCACTGTAAATAACTATGTCATCTAAGTACACAACTACAAATTTATCCAAGTAGTCGTACAAGACATCATTCATCAATTTACAAAAGGTAGCAGGGGCATTAGTCAAACCAAATGGCATAACTAAAAACTCATATGAACCGTACCTGGTCACCACCGTGGTCTTTGGTTCATCACCATTAGCAACCCGTACTTGCCAATATCCGGACCGCAAGTCCATCTTGGTGAAATACTTCCCTTTTGCCAATCTGTCGAACAAATCCAACCGATTAGGGATAGGATACTTGTTCTTCACCGTCAACTTATTCAAAGCCCGGTAGTCAACACAAAATCTCAATGAGCCGTCTGCCTTCTTCCGGAACAAGGCAGGCGCACCATACGGGGCTTTTGAGGGTCTGATGAACTCTGCATCCAAAGCAACTCGCCTAGTTACTTCCTCAATTCCAGCAACTCTGCTGGTCCCATTCTATACGGCGCTTGCGCGGGTGGTACTGCTCCAGACACCAACTCGATCCGATGATCAATTGCCCGCCTCGGCGGCAACATCTTAGGCAACTCCTCGGGCATCAAATCAGCAAACTCGTCCAATACTTTGGACACGGACATGGGCAGTGTTGAGTGAACAACGTCCGTTTCTTCCAACATAACAGCCACATATGTTGGCTCACCACGCCTTAATCCATCCTTCAACTGTATTGCTGACAACATCCCTAGGCCACCCTTCTGCTCCAAATCTTTGTACTTGCACTGTACAAACGTTGGAGTCACATCGTCCATGATCATCATCCCACGCAAGTGAGGCATCAATGCCACTTTCGCCATCACAAGAAACTCGATTCCTAAGATTAAATCGAAATCGTCAAGGGGGACAGCCGTCAACCGACACTGTCCTTCCCAACTTCCCACATTTAGACTCACCATTGCACTGCCGCTCACCCGTTGCTGCGCGGCATTGACAGTCTTAATGGTGTGGGTACTCTCTTGCAGTGCCAACTGCAAGCGTGTGGCTTCTCGGTCCGCCACGAAGCTGTTGGTTGCATCGGAATCAATCATTGCCCACATATCTACGCCATTCACGACCACATTGACATACATCAGCCCACGTACTGTGTCTGGTCGATCAGCCACCTGAATGGCGTTGCACAACTGAATAGGGTTCACACGAGCATAAGGCTCCCCCTTATTCTCACCGCTCCTCTCGATTTGGGCAGCAGCCAAATTCCGATTGCGCTTTGGCTTTGGGCATTGGTACGACATGTGCCCAATTTCCTGACAATTGTAGCACTTGACACCAGCTTCTTTCGATTTCCAAGGAACATAATTCTTTCTCTTTGGCTTGTCACCCAAAGGCTTCCCCTTTGCCTTCGGAAAAGCATTCTTCTTTTCTGGCTCGGGAGGGGCAGAGAACTGTATATCCGTCAATCGATCTGCCATCCCAAAGGCTTCGACAACATCCTTTGGGTTCTGTCTCATGAGCTCGATTCTCGCCCACTTTTTCAACCCCGACAAGAAATTGAAAATTTTGTCCTCCTCGGACATGTCGGAAATATTAAGAAGAATAGTGGAGAAATCGGTGACATACTCTCGAACAGTTCTCGTCTGTTCTAGCTTCTTCAAGCTTTCACGAGCTTGCCACTCGGCATTCTTGGGCAAGAATTGATCTATCAATTCTGCCTTCAATTCCCTAAAAGACTGTACTTTGTCCTTCTTAGGGTCCTTCACCCTTGTACGCCACCACAGCTTGGCATTGTCGGTAAGGTACAATGTTGCAATCGCAACTTGCTCATCTTCGGGGACTTTGGCCGTCTCAAAGTAGTGTTCAAGATCCCATAAGAAGTTTTTGAAC
Organism: Cynanchum wilfordii; assembly: GCA_025388415.1. Classification (NCBI taxonomy): domain Eukaryota; kingdom Viridiplantae; phylum Streptophyta; class Magnoliopsida; order Gentianales; family Apocynaceae; genus Cynanchum; species Cynanchum wilfordii. Next base: position 44,417 of record JAHSUH010000560.1, read on the forward strand.
ACCTTGGCGTCACGGACTCCCGAATACGCCACTGGCTCGGGTACCTTTACCCTTGCCCTGGTCACACTGGCTCCAGCAGTGCTTACAGCAACTTCCAACACACTCTGCTTTAAGGAAGCAATGTCGGTCTTGACATTGTCCATCATCTTCTGGAGTTGATGTACCTCCATTACAACATCTGGTGGTCCTTGGATCTGTTCCACCAATGTTGGAGCATTCTCATCATGCTCTGTCAAGCTAACTGCTCGAACAAAGTGTAGAAGAAGTGTTTCCAACCGTGTCAACCTATCTGCGGTTGTTGCATGAGGTGAAGGAGAAGAGTCGAGCCGCACTGCTCGCCTCTGGTCACTAGACGACGATGTCATCTTTCAAGGGCTCGAACTTGAGCTCCGATACCAAACTTGTCACAAGGTGTCTCTCCGGCACGGCCACCAGAATGCAACACTCGACAACACAATCAACGAGTCGGGCACACTGCCTTAACCCTTCTGCGGAAACAAGTATTTTACAAGAATCACTCTCAACCTTTATATTAACAAATATAAGGAATATACACAAAGAGCCTGTCCGTACACAAGGACTGCTCGGCTAATGATAGAATACAATCCACTCGACTATTCTATCACTCACGACTGCCTATCTATAGCACAATCGTATGTCAACACCACACACTGTTGACTCACAATGCACAACACATGCGCACAGTCTCGCACACAACTCTGGCCACTCTAGTGCCACTTGTATGTACTTGCACTTCTGTTGTTACCTTTGCCCTCCACAAGCTGCCCCTATTTATAGTCATAGCTAGGGCTTGCAGAGAACCCATGGGCCAAGCCCATTTTCGGGACACCAACTCATGCCACCGCATGTGCCACTCTGCCGGGCCTACAGTGCCCGACTCGCACACGGCGCACTACGCCCGACACGCACTCGGCGCACTACGCCTGACACACATTCGGCGCACTACGGCCGACACACACTCGGCGCACTCCGCAAATCCCGGTCCTTCTTTTATGGTTCCAGCATCTGCGCCACTACTGTCCCGCACCTATCGGGACCGTCCCACGCCCCGGGGACTAAGGGTCTCACAGACGCGTGAGGACACAACATTTAACCGCTAAGCTACAGTTGATTGTTTACTAATTTTTTACATAATTTAAATATATATTTAACTTCTCCACTTACTTTTTTTTCCCAAAATGGGTTTCTTGTTTTTATCATTCTATTTCTTCTTCCCCTCTTCTTCTTCCCCTTCCTCTTCCTCCTCCTCAACACCACCTCCCACCAAAATAGACTCTCATTTTTTTTTAATAAAATATTGAGAATCTACTTTGTCAAAGTAGACTCTCAATATTTTATTAAAAAAAATAAGAGTCTACTTTGCCAAAGTAGACTCTCAATTTTTTTAATAAAATATTTAAATTTTACTTTTTTTTCTCTTTAAATTTATCTATAAATTTTAATTTTTATAATTTTCTAATAATAGTAATTCATAAATTTATTTTTTATAATTTTCATAAATATTAATTATTATTATACTTGTATTATATTTAACAAAGTGGTGTAAAAATCAAATGAAATTATAATATATTATAATATTAAAATAATATTTTATGTATTAATGTAAAATAAATTTTTTTTGGTGGGAGGTGGTATTGAGGAGGAGGAAGAGGAAGAGGAAGAGGAAGAGGAGAGGAAGAAATAGAATGATAAAAACAAGAAACCCATTTTGGAAAAAAGTGAAGTGGAGAGGTTAAGTATATATTTAAATTATGTAAAAAATTAGCAAACAATCATTTGTAGCTCAGCGGTTAAATGCCGCGTCCTCATGCGTGATGACGCAGGTTCGACTCTTGCCAGTAGCAAAAGTTTTCCATAATAAAATATATCCAATGTGAAAAGACAAAAATACCCTTAAATAAAAATTACAAATTTTTAATATATATTTCTAAGGTGAAAAAACCAAAATACCCCTGAAAAATGGATGGAAATTAAAGACAACGGAATTTTTGGACGGAAGGGCAAAATAAGTGACTTTTTAAAGTTTGAGGGCAAAAAAAGGGGTAAAACTCAGAATTTTCAAAAGTTTGAGTGCACTTGAGATAATAAAAAATAGTTGATGACCAAAGATGGATGAAGTTTAAGTAATTTGAAAAAAAGAAAATAACTAAATAAATTATAAAATTATCATACAATATTAAAATTTTTGTTGAAAAATTAAAAAACAAAATTAAGTGAATATATAATATTTATGAGGGGAAACTATAATAGTTACACCTCAATTATGATAAAATCCAACTCTTGCACCTAAAAAAATTTATACATAATTTACACCCAATTTTAAAACCATCCCACAAATGGCATTTTTTTTTCTTTGAAGCTACAAATTCAATAATAAAACATATACTTAAAAAAAAATTAACTTTAAAACCCCCAAGGTTAACCCCCAAAAAAAAAAAAAACCCCCCCCCCCCCCCCCCCCCCCCCCAAAAACCCCCCCTCCCCCCCCCCCCCCCCCACCCTCCCCCCCCCGCCTCTCTCCCCCTCTCTCAAAAAAAGCAAAAAAAATTATATATACTTAATTGTTATTTGTATAAGTTTTAGATCCAAAATCAATAATTTATATAAAAAAATAAAAAATAAAAAAGAGGACGATGGAAATATATATATATATGGATGAATTAAGTTTTTTATATTTTGTTGTGTTAGATAATAAATAAGTTTTAGATCCAAAATCAATAATTTATATAGAAAAATAAAAAAAAAAAAAGAGATGGAATATATATATAAGATATATATATATATATATATATGGATGAATTAAGTTTTTTATATTTTGTTGTGTTAGATAATTTTTTAAATCATATATAAATATATATATTGGAATAATTAATAGAAGAAAGTAAAAAGATAAAAAAAATTAATAAATAAATAAAAAATCAAAAGTCATAAATTATTGAAAAAGTTTAACATAATAAATAAATAAATAAATAAACCTAAGAGATCAATCAAAATTAACTATAATAAAACCATTAGAAATTAAATAACATAAAAGTTCAACTTATTTACACTAAAGTGAGACCCTTTGTGTCAAGGCATGGCACAGCCTAGAAGGCGCGAGACAATGTAGTGTGTAGACATGCATGTTAGTGTTTAACTGTGTGTCAAACCATATAAAGGACTAAATTATGTGCGTGGGCCGAGTTGTGCATTTTGGTCTGTGGCTGGAGCATTGTGACACAAGTCTAAATCCTTGTTGGAGTTAGAATTATAATCCGAGTGGGAGTCCTAGGAAGACTGAAGACAAGCTATTGTCCATGCGAGACAACCCTAGTTTTGCCTAGCCTTAATTGTAGCTATAAATAGGGGCAACTTTTCGGTAGCATAGGCAAAGAGGGCAATAAAGAGAGTAAACACTTGTGAGTTGATAGAATTAGTTGTGTGCATTGCATTCTATCGTTGGCCATGTGTTCTTGGCAAAACGACCTTTGTTCATAGGTGCTTGAAATCGTGTTATCTTTATCTATTTGTTAATATGAAAGGTTAGGCATATTATCCGTAACCGACTTGTGATGATTCCTTATTTTTTTATATTGTCATTATCCTTATTATACTATGTGTTTGACTCTTAGAGAAAAATTTGAATGTTTATTCTGGTGGACTGCCAAGAGAGACACTTTGTGACAATTTGGTATCAAAGCCAAGTTTTGATAGTCAACTTGTTCCTACAATAGTCAGCCAAACTCTAACGTGCATGTCTACACACCAGATTGTTCCGCGCCACCAAAGTTGTCCCATGCCTTGGGATAAAGGGTCTCACATACCTCCCCCACTTGAAGTCATCGACGTCCTCGTGGATCTTTGCTTCCTCCAATAGTCAACAATGTGGTTCTCAAATTGTTAAAGGGTCACATCTCTTTTCCATGTGGCATTAATCTTGGATTCACCCTTCCAATGCTCAAGAAAGTTATTCATTTAGTTCTTCTTACTCTACCCTATCATCCTATGGTTCAAAATTTTCTCCATGAGTTTGACAAACTACTTTCGAATCATTGTTAGTCCTCTCCTAAATTTCTATTTTTCATCTTCAAATTCATCATTGTTAAACTTTTTCAAATAACTAACATGAAAAGTAAGGTAAATTTTTAACTTGCTAAGTTTAAGTCTATAAGCAACCTCGCCAAAATTTTTATCACCTCAAATAGACTATCATATTGAGGTATCAACCCACAATGAAAGGCCTTTCTACTGATCTTCTTCCAAATTTGAGGAGTCAATTTTAGCAACATCAAGTCACCTACCTCAAATTGTACAACACATTGATGTTGGTCAACATATTTCTTCATCCTTTGTTGAGCCAACACCAAACTATCCCTTGTTTCTGAAAGCATGCGCCAAAATTTTTTATCACCTCAAATAGACTATCATATTGAGGTATCAACCCACAATGAAAGGCCTTTCTATCGATCTTCTTCCAAATTGGGGGGGTCAATTTTAGAAACATCAAGTCACCACCTCAAAATTGTATAACACATTGATGTTGGTCAACATATTTCTTCATCCTTTGTTGAGCCGACACCAAACTATCCCTTGTTTTTGCAATCATTTCATACTTTGCCATAGCAAATCTATGAGCTAATGGACAACTTTTAGTATTTGGCACTACTATTACCAAATCTTGTGGGGTCGTTGGTTGTTGCCCATTGCTGAAGATCGATGAAGATTGTAACAAAATTGTGCTGAGTCTAGAAGACTTACCCAATTCTTCTGGCTCTTCGTTACATAATGCCTCAAGTATTCCTCCATCAAAGTATTGATCCTTTATGTCCGACCATCAGTATGATGATGTTTTGCTATTGAAAACTTTAGTTTGTACCCCAACAATTCCAAACAATGTCACTCAAAAACCTACCAATTAATTTCACATTTCAATCACTCATTGTGTCCCTTGATACACCAAAATACTTTACAACATGTTTGAAAAGTAACTCAACTGTTACATATCAACTGGACAAGATGAGGGGGTAGAGATAAAGATTGCATATTTCGAGAATGTTTCAACAATTACAAAAATATATGCCAAGTCGTTCACTTTTGGCAATCCGGAAATGAAATCCACCAAAATTCTTTGCCAAGACCCATAAAAATTGACAATGGTTGTAACAATTCAAGTTTCTATTGCCTCTCAACTTTGTCTGGTGCCAGCAACGTCCAGACATGAAGTCAATAAAATAAAAAAATTATTAACCATTAATTGATAGTAAAAGAAAAAAATATTAAAATTGGTTGGTTAAATATAATAATTAATTAATTTATTTTTATATTTTTGAGACTGGAGGACCACTACACACTTGTGGCTCACCTCCTGGAACCCGCCACATGACCTTCAACATTGCCGGGAAGACTTTTGACACACAAGGCACTACAATCGTTGGCCCGTTTCTCCCACCAGGGAGGGCCACCTCCTCACCTAACTCCGCATTAGTATTATATTGCCCGCTTTGGGCCTAAGCCCTCACGACGTTTTTTGTTCTTGGGACTTTACCAAAAGACCTCATACTAATGGAGTAGGTGTAACACCTTATATATTAGGCAACTCTTGCCTAATCTTTCGATGTGGGACTTGGATTAACACCCCAACCCCAACATAAAAAAAGAGTGTTAATTGTATCCACTAACCTAAATGTTAAATTTTGGGAAACGACTGAAGTGTGGAAACTCGATCACTATGACATAACGACGAGACAATACTTTATATCAACTGGTGGAGTTGTTGGGAATCCTGGTCGACAAACATTGAGCAACTGGTTTAAGCTTGAGAAGTATGGTAATGCATACAAATTCATGTATTGTCCCTCAGTTTGTCCTAATTGCAAAGTCATTTGTAATGATGTTCGTGTTTTCATGAAAGATGGTCAGAGACGTCTAGCACTCAGCAATGTGCCATTCATCTTACATTCATTGAACATGATGATTAATTTTCTAATGAAAATTTTCATCAAATAAAGCTTAGTAAAGATCAAATTTGGAAAGAGCGTGTACTTTATAAAATTTAATCACTTTATATAAGCAATTATTTCTTTGAAAAAATGTAATAAAAATAATTATTGTTTGATGAAATATATCCGTTGTCTTTTATTTCATTACATATCTACTATATGACTATACTTCTATAAAAAAATAATATATATTACAATTATAGTCTCTTCAATATAAGTTTTTCAAATTTGATTGATTTATCACAAATAAAAAAATTAGGTGCAAATCTCAAAATCTCAAAAAGTTCAAATGTTATTGAGATTATTTACTTGATATATTATTATTAACATCAATTAGCATATTATATATTCTTAATGGTTCCATATATTTCTTAATTATTATATATAAATGGATTGGCACTCTTATTTCTTTGCTTAGTTCAATTGAGTTTATTTTGTTTTCTCTCTAAAATGATTTGTTATTTTAAGTTTAGAATGTTCAACCTATTGTTTTATTTATTTGTCAATTAGTTTGGAATCAACTCTTGCCCTTTCTCTTATCATATAAATATATATATATATATATATATATATATATATTATTATATGGAAGTTTTTTAATTTCTTCATGAAATTGTTAACTTTCTTGTTCTTTTTAATACAATGATATAATTATATTTTGTGAAAATTTTAATTTTAATTATGTTTTATTAATATTATTGTAGTTCTATATTTTAATTAATATTTGGATATGTTGAATTTTTAATTCTTTTTCCCATTATGAAGTTTAAAGAATTCCAAAAAGGATATGCTATGCTTAGAGTAAATAGTAAGAATTTGTAGTTTCAATTGGATACTTTTTACCACGGCATGTTCTTGAGTTAAAAATCCTAATTTATACTTTTCAACCTTCTTTTCTTTTTTTATGCTCTTATGGATCAGATTCGATCTTAATTAGGAATTTTTTGGTGGATTCTTCGTTGATAGTTCTAGAAACAGTGGTAGATTAGCTTTAACATGGTATGGCGGAAACACGATGATTCAAAGTTTTTCTTCAGGTCAACCCCGTAACTTGGGGAAGTTGGTGCGCAGACTCCTAATACTTCTACCAGGGCGGATGGTCGAAGTTTCGAATACCAAGAAACTCATGTTTGATTATTTTTATTATTCTATATTTAAGATCATATCAGAAGTTCATTATTTATTTAATATTAAAATTCTAAAAAGAAATACTTTAAACAGCGTATTGTATCCGAATAGTATCACATATTCGAGTGACAGATATCTAATTTAATTCCATATTCTAAACCCGATTATCACATCAAATTTTTTGGGCCAATCTTTACTAATATGATGTAGTCTAACCAAATTCGATCCCAATATTTAATCTCTTCAATTGTATATATGGAAACTTGTCTCCGGTCTTGAGGTTGGAGGTCATTTTATAGGATTCTATTGTTGATGGTGATTGCTTTTGAATTCTATTAAAATTATAATTGATTGTAAAAGTATAAATTTCTATTTATGTTCTTATATACCACATAATTTAATAATTAAAATATTTATAAGAATACAAATTAATTATATTTTGTATAAAAATAATAGTTAATTAAATTCAAGGTAAATTGAAAATTTTGGTCCCTTAATTTATATAATTTTTGTGATTTCATTTTTTTTTATTATTATTTCATCATTTAACTTAATAATTTGGTAAATTTCATCCCTTAACTTAATAATTTGGTAAATTTTATCCCTTAAATTAAAATTAAAATAATAATACTAAAAAAATAAAGGGGTAAAAATGTAAATTTTAATACAAAATATTTTAATTTACTATTGTAAATATACATTTAATAAAAAAAATTGTATATTACCAAAGATATTATATCATACATTTGTAAATTTATATTTAATAAATGTATTATTAAGGATAATATTCCAAAAATTATATAAGTTAAGGATGAAATTAACAAAATTATTAAGTTAAGGGGTGAAATTTACCAAATTATATAAGTTAAGGGATGAAATTTACCAAATTATTAAGTTAAGGGATGGAATAGTACAAAAAAATAAAATAAGGATGAAATCACAAAAATTATATAAATTAAGTAACCAAATTTTTCAATTTGCCTTAAATTCAAAGTCAAACTCACAAGTTTTAATAAAGAACAAATTGAAATAAATAATTAAAAAATTAGGAAAATGATTTAGTCTGATGCCAAAATAAAAGTTTAGAGAAAAAAATTATTAATAAAAAATAATTAAGATTAGTGAATATTTAAAATAATAAAAATATCATTAAACTTAATTTTGAATAAGACTTAACTAAAGAGTTAAACAAAGGAATTTAAAAAAAAAGAAAAAAAAAGAAAAATGAACATAAAAAGAAAGATAGATGCAATTAGGAACATACAGTAGAATTGAAACGGCAAGTGAGGCCTTGATTTAGAACTAAATTAAATTCGTCAGCATCATTCCCAGCAAACAACTGCATAAGAAGAAAAAGAAAAGAATAAGAGAATGGACACGAAGTTAGGCAGAAAAGTGAGAATCTTAGCACAATACCTCTTTTTTTTTTTTATACCCACTGGACGTTGGACGCCCCGTGTCTCCACCTTATTTGGGGAGACTAATGGCTCCGGCCTGGGCCGAAACGCCGCCGCAGAATTCAACTGGTGATGGTTTGACCTAAAACTTTTTAACATGACGCTAACCACCCCGGAAGATTCAAAACTTCGACCATCTGCCATGTAGGAAGCATTAAGAGTCCGCACATCAACTCTCTCAAGCTACCGAGTTAGCACAATACCTCTTCATCATCAGGCTTGCAGACCCTCTCATCAAACTCTCTTGTATTCTCAAGAGTCAATGATGTAATGAATGAATTGAATTTAAAAAAAAAAAAAAAAGAAAAACCCCAAATCAAACAACCACCAAAATAAGACTATATTTATTTCTCCTATTTTTCTACGCGGACATACATAATCGAATAAGTAAAAAGAAAACAAAAAAAAAGAAGAAGGAAAAACAAGCTTCTTGGTGGAACGAACTTACATGTTTTTAAGCAAGTTACAAACTTTCAGTGCGGAATCAATAAAACTCGGTTAGGCAAACGAATCTAGAGAGACCCCATTTTTCATTTTTCTTTCATTACAATTAAGGAATATGATATAATCTCAAAGCACTGATTCTAAAAATTTGGCATATCAAACGACTCAATTGAGAGAAGATTGAAGCATTAATTGGCTGGGGTGATTGCTTCGAAGTGAAACAAAAAGAAAAGGGATGATTGAGAGATTGTGTAAATTCCTTTTCAATGAAGAATTCTAAAAAATTGGCATACCAAGCTACTATTGAAGAGTTAATTGAGAGGTAATTGCTTCATGGTGGGAAATATAGAAATGAATGGAAGATTGAGGGTTTCGAGTGATTGAGTAAATTCCTTTTTCAATTAAGAATAAAAATACAATAATACCCTTAAGAAAATATCAAAACTATTTCATATGACATCGAAGATAGGTCTAATGATATTGAAGATAGTTCTAATGATATTGAAGATAGTTCTAATGATAACGGTAAATCGCGATCCTTAGCAAATATAGGCATTTGTGGGTTCAATGTGATAATTGTATGGATTAAATTATAAGAAATATTTTTTAACACAAAATTGTATATTTGTGAACACTGTGAATGACATTTGAAAATGAATAGTTCATATAGACTAGATCTTTTGATCGATCCGGATACTTGGGATCATATGGACGAAGACATGGTGTCTCTAGATCCCATTGAATTTCATGTAGAGGACGAACCACCTTATAAAGATCGTATTGATTCTTATCAAACAACGACGGGATGCCGCCGAGGTTGTTCAAACAGCATAGGCGAACTAAATGGCATTCCCCCCCCTTAAAGGTTGGGGTTATGGATTTTGAGTTTATAGGGGGCAGAGGGGTCCGTAGGTGGGAAAAAAATAACCCGTTTGATTGAATACGCTACCAACCAATTTCTACCCCTTATTATAGTGTGTGCTTCCGGGGCGCGATGCAAGAAGGAAGTGTGAGCTTGATGCAAATGGCTAAAATATCAGTCGTTATATATGATTATCAATCAAATAAAAAGTTATTTTATGTATCAATCCTTGCATCTCCTACTACGCAGGGGTGACGACTAGTTTTGGTATGTTGGGTGATATCATTATTGCCGAACCCAATGCTTACATTGCGTTTGCGGGTAAAAGAGTAATTGAAGAAACATTGAAGATAATAGTACCCGAAGGTGTGCAAGAGACTGAATATTTATTCGAGAAGGGATTATTCGACCTAATCGTACCACGTAATTTTTTAAAAAGTGATATGACTGAGTTATTAAAGCTCCACGCTTTCTTTCCTTTGGCTAAAAACTAAAATCAAAACCAAATAGAGGGCTAAGTTCAATTATCTGTAGCAAAGGAGTAGTTAGTTTATTCGGAATTCAAGGAAATAGGAATTTTGTTTGGCGACCTAAGATCTAATTGTTCAAAGATGAAAAAATTGATTTATTTAGCTCTACGTTTTATTCTATATCCTCACTTCGATATAGATATATAGATACTTAGATCTATACTAAGGATTGAATATAGTTATAGTTAAATAATAATGAAAATTCTTAATTATAATTATTATAAGATATCTTTATTTATAAATAATAATAACAGGTACGAACAATAAATCGAGGTGCAAAGTGTACCAAAAATTTCTCTTTCAACTACAATAAACTTCATCATGTACAAAATATCGTAAAATTTCTTCATTCTAATTGTAAATTTTTTCTAAACGAAAGTTTTAGTATTTTTGTTATTATATTTTATAATTTTGTCTTTTTAGTTTTAATCTTCTACTCTTTAACCAATTAATTATTTGATTTTTTACTCTTTTACTCAAATATATATATATATATATATTATAGTATTTATATTTAAATGCTTTATTGATTTATCTATTTATCTTTTTCTTTTCCATTCCCATGTGATTTATTTATTTATTATTATTATTCATTTTAATTTCTCAATATTGTCTTTTGTATCTCAAAAGTGATTGTTGTTAATAGGTTTTTTCTTTCTTTTTTTTCATTGTATAAGATCTCATTTCATATCTAAATATTATTTTTTTTAATAAACCATATATATATATTTTTTGGTAAATGTTTTAATAAACCATATTAATGTATCATATTTCTTAATTTTTTAAAAATAAAAATATAGAATATAATTTTTTAATAATTTCAAATTAAATAAATGAATTTTAGTAAATTTTATGTATCAATTTAATAATAACTTTTATGCTTTACATGTATATATTTATTATATATGATTTAGAATATATATTATACATATATTTTAAAAAGTAAAATTATTTTTATTGTCTAAATATTTAAAATTCTAATAATTAAATTCAATTATTTATAAAATAATTAGAATATAAATTAAATTAATAAAAATATTATAATAAAAAAATTAAAATTACAATAAATTTTAATAAATGATAAATTTAATAAATTTAATATTATAAATTTTAATAAATTAAATAAAAAAAAAATTGTATATATGATTCCACACCTCGGGTGTGAAATGTTACTCTAGTATATATATATTTTAAAACATTTTATATATTTTTATTTTATTGTATCTTAAACTAATTACTTTAGAAATTATAAATAAAATTAAGACCCACCAATCTTCAAAAAAAAAAAGAAGTGAAATTCTACAGACGGACTGGAGAAAATGACTGAAATACCCACATCATAGTATATAGATTAGGGTTTCGGCACAATGTTTCTACTTCCCTTAAGGAGTGAGAGAGGGAAAGAAGAGAGACCGCCGTCCTCCCGTTCATTGAAGCTGTAGAACCAGCAACAGCTCCGACGCTACTTCACAGTCGACAACCATGGGTCAGCCAATCGACACTGTCTTATCCTTTTCCTTTCATTTTTTTTTTTTTTGGTTTACAATGACTTCACTGCTTAAATCCATGGAGTATTTGTGAAAACAGGTATTTCTCGAGACTCTATGCACAAGAGGCGTGCCACTGGTGGCAAAAAGAAGGCATGGAGGAAGAAGAGAAAGTAAGTTTGTAATTTTGGAAGAGAAAAATATATATGAAGTATAATATTTATGCGTATTTTCTCTTTATCTCCTAGAAGATCTCGTTGAGGTTTTTCCTTTGGAACTCTTTTATCTGCGTACAAAGCTCTATATTCTTTTACCAGATCTGGTTATCTTTTTTAATAGGTTAGGATAGGTGTTAGGTTTCTCGTACTGTCAATTTATTGATATGAAGATTTGCTCAATTGGTGAAGAATTTTACTCTTACGGGGTGAAAGTTCAGCTGCAAGATTATGTAGTTAGCTTTTTTGCGGTTACTATATGGCTGTTGGATGAATTAGGTTTCCTAAAATTTATAAAATGTATTAGCGCAGTGTTATGTTGTATTGCTTCATAGTGGATTTAGTGTATGAATTGTCTTATCATGTAATTAATAATGAGTATAGCATTACATTAAACCAATGGCTGGAAAACAGAATTAACTGCTATTATGCTTTGATGACTACAGAAAATGCTATGTGCATTGAAATGATTTTGTGTTAACTGCTTTTGTGAATTCAGTTGGCTTTGGAAACATCCTTAGATGTGATTTTTATTTTTTATATTTTATATTTTTTTATTTATTTTAATTCTAGCCTTACATCAAATTAGGGACCATTTGTTTAAGTGCTGTATTTTCATCTCTTTCACTTTATGGTTCTGTTTTCTGCTATTCTAGGAAAGCCTATCATCCTGCATCACCTCTATTTTTTGGGTTTTGGGAGAAGGGGGGGTGGGGAGAAAGGGGTCATTCTCTTTTTTTTTTTGTTTACTTAGTTTTGAACTAGAGTTAGAGCATTTAAGTGCTACGTCCTTTGAACTAGAATTAGTTCTAAAGGATGCATATTTGTTGGAATTCTTAGTTTTTGTAAAATTGAAATATAATAATGTATTTTATGTTTTGGAATGAAGGTATGAGCTTGGTCGTCAGCCTGCCAATACCAAACTATCTAGCAACAAGACTGTAAGGAGAATCCGTGTTCGAGGTGGTAATGTCAAATGGAGGGCCCTTAGATTGGATACTGGAAATTACTCTTGGGGAAGTGAAGCTGTGACCCGCAAAACTCGTATTCTTGATGTGGTCTATAATGCTTCCAACAATGAGCTCGTGAGAACTCAGACACTAGTGAAGAGTGCTATAGTTCAGGTGGATGCTGCCCCATTCAAGCAATGGTACCTGCAGCACTATGGTGTTGATATTGGTAGAAAGAAGAAGGTTGAAGCTCCTTCTAAGGTAGTGGTATAATCTTTTTTCCTGTTTTCAAGTTAATACATTTTACTTAGTTGATCAAACCTGTGAAGTTTTAGCCAATGGATAGCTATTTGTACAATTACTTCTCTTCCTACAATTTATTTCATTCTTCTAAAAGATTTCATTTGTCATTACTTTTTTGCCTCACTATTTTTGTGATTATTTCAAATGTTAACTAACACTAGATAGCGAGTGACAGTCTTTGGGGGATGCTAGGCAATCACTGCTGCTTGTTTTCCTTGATCTATCAGTTGTGCGTGCTGTTCATTGAATATCTCAGAATTAACTTTTCTTACAATCCTGCGCTCATAGTTGTTTTGCTTGCTGAGCTTAACTTGTTTCCTTTTCTAATTTTAAGCTGCAAAGCTGCATAACCTCACCTTTACTATTTATATGTGGAAGACTAAAAATTAACATAAAATTTATGGACTTGTACATGCAGATGATTTTTGCTTGACATGGACAACAATTTGAGATGTAGATTTTTTTGCCTGCAAATGTAGGGATGGAAAGTAGACATCTTCAATTGCTTTCTTTTTCATTCCTAGTTTGTCTGGTATTTTTCTACTTTTAGAATCAAATAATGGCATTGGTTTATTTTGTTCTGAAATGTGTTTGAAGAAGCAAATTATTCTTGGAAGTTGTAACAATTTTGCTGTTCTATTTAATTCTTCTTGTTTTACCATCTCTGCTTGCTATAAGTTACTGGATTCTTATGATGCCATTGTCCTGCTAGGTCAAAGAGCTGCAATAAGTAATCTCCCTCATCCTCTCTTAGTTTTCTGAATAATTTGTTAATGTGTGAGCAGCCAGCTTCTGGACCAGAAGCAGTAGATGCAACAGCAGCAGCAAAGAAGAGCAATCATATTCTTAGGAAGCTTGAGAAACGGGCAAAGGATCGTAAGCTCGATCATCACATTGAGGAGCAGTTTGGCTCTGGTAGGTTGTTGGCTTGTATTTCCTCCCGACCAGGTCAATGTGGCAGGTCTGATGGGTGAGTATGATGAATTTACTTATAACTTAATGCAAGTCTTCTGAGGTTTATTATTAATACTAATTGAACTTCCTTCTACAGATATATCCTTGAAGGAAAGGAACTTGAATTCTATATGAAGAAAATACAAAGGAAGAAGGGCAAGAGTGCTGGTGCTGCCTAGACATTAGAAGATATGCATTAGCTGTAATGTCTTTCTTGCTTTACCAGTATGTTTCAGTGCAGGATCTTGCAATACCATAACTTGAAAATTTTGCTTCCAATGCTAGAAGACTATTTATGTTTGATCTTATTTCTGGTTTAAATATGATATTTTTGGTTTTGCAATACCTCTATAAGTTTTTCCGTGTTTTGAAACTTTTATTTGGATAATGGCTTTTGGTTATTTTGCTTGGGCAGATCTAATTTTTTATTTTCCATTATGGTTTCATATATTTGGAGGGTTAATCTTTTAATTATATTTCTAAGAATTCATATAAGATAATATGTGTATATTTAGAAGTTTAAATATATATATATATATATATATATATATATTATATTTTTGAGTATTTTACTTAATTCAATCCTTGAGCTATGGTTTTTTTTCTCATGTATTGTTGGGATGCGATCAGGAAAATATGATCATGAATTCATTGTCTCTGAATACATTTTCTACTAAATGATAGGAGGTTATTCCAAAACTACAGTTGAATGCCTTAATTCTAGCTTGGGTAAATATTTGTCTGTCAAGAAATGTGGACAAACTATATTCGCATGGCTATAAAAAACTTGGAGTTGCAGTACTTCAAATTGTCACCATTTAGACCGAATTTGTGTCGGATATTTAGAAATGTAAATTTTGGTCTGTCATAAATAATGTTACGCTTTTCCATATTATCAATGTTCATATAGATACCTGTGGGGTGAGGGGGGAATCTGGGTTGTCGTAGTTGTAGCGTTTCTCTTCTGCTGTATTTCTTCATTTCCAGTTTCAATGAATCTTTTCACTTACAAAAAAAAAAAAAAAAAATGTTCATATAGATAACATGAACATTAGAAGGATTTTCATCCAAGATGTCTTCAATGTGCTTCAAATTCTACTATTATAAATGGATAATAATGGAGTACAACTTTTGGGCATTGTTTACCACTCAAAAGTTGTGAAAGAAGAACTCATATTACCTCTCAAAATTTTGGATGTAGAAACCAAATTTGTGAGATTTTACCAACTAATTTTTGGTATTTGTTTCCATCTAAACACCTAGGAACAAATTGCCACCCTGGTGAATGGACGAAAATGCCATGAAGAATGTATAAATGAAAGTCAATTTTTCAACGTTTGACCAACTTAAAGGTTAAAAGAGAAGTAAGTGTTAGAATAATAAGTGAGTTTAATTTTAAATAAATTTATTTTTAGTAAAATCAGTCCAAAATATATATATATATATATATATTATATATATTTTAACTTTTAAAGTTTCAAATTTTTTTATTAGATAAAAATAAGGTTATTATTGACGATTCTGTTAAAAAACTTAAAAATTTAACTGTTTACTTTATTTACTTAATTAAAACAAATGATAAAAACCTCCATACAGAGAAATGGCAGTTACAGGAAGAAAGAAGCCAACTTTGAGAATGTGAGTTGTGTGCAAGCATCATTTCTACATTGCATGGATTTGGTGAGAACAATATGGTGATGTTTCTCTCATGCTGCAAAGGGTTGTCATTCGAATTTTTGCGTATCTCTTCCATGGCTGTCGAAGGACGTGAAAGTAAAATGCCAATGTTTTTTATCCATATCTTCTGAAGTAAAATAGCTGTCCAGTAGTATGCGAAGAAAATTAGGGCTCGATTTCGATTGTTGTTGACGATGCTTTTCTCTTATGAACAAAGTATCTGAAATTAAATCGTTGAAATGGTTCGAAACTACTTTTGATCTCAACACACAATTGGACGGAACTCGTAAAAGTATATTTCTTAGTACGTCTATTGGGATTTCTCGTTTCACTATCTTCTGCTGCTTTTTTTTTTTTATGCCCTTACTTCTTCTTCTGACGATGATGATCCTGATCGGCTACTACTTGAGGAAGAAAGAAGAAATAAGTGGTTTCATCTTCTTTGTTTTTGTTTTTGTTTTTCTTTTCCTGAAATATGTATTATGTTTTTACTCTTTTCTTTAATTAAATAAATAATATAAGTAATTAAATTTTTAAATTTTTTTGACAGAATTTGTCAACAACGACCTTATTTTTATCTAATAAAAAGGTTTAGGACTTTAATTTTTTTTTAAAAAAAATATTTTGGAACTAAACTTATTAAAAGTAAATTTATTTGAGATCAAATTCACTAATTATTTAAAATGTTATTTATAAAATTTTTTTAGTAGTCACAGAACAAGCTATGTACGTTTTTTAAATTTAAGTGTAATTAGAATAGTTTACCCTTTAAAAAAAAAAAAAAAGTGAATTCTTTCATCAATCTAAGAAGAAACAAGGAAACCAAAGTATTATATTTCAAGGGCAAAAGGATAATGGTGGATTTGGTCATGTACGAAGAAATTGAATGTGATCAATGGTTGTGTGCAGAGTGGCGGGCACCCCCAGCTGCCCCTTCCGGGGTTCGACACCCAAGTCTCCTTCCCCTTCCCCATGTATAAAAAAAAAGAAGAAATTGAATGTGGTAAAAGATATGGTGGATTTTGTCATCTTACATTTTTTTTTTCTTTTCTTTGTGAGACAAAAATCTTTTGCACAATCTAATAATATCCTTAAATATAAACTAAATTAGAGTAATTTTGGAAGCTTTTACTATAAGGGCCAAATTTGAAAATGCGTTTAAAGAAAACAAATATTCGATTTGTCCCTTAATAAATTTTTATTATTTGAGTTGGTCTTATTTTTTAATTTTCATTATACTTGATCCCTTATCGAATTTTGATTGCCTAAAATTGATTTTTTTTTTATAATTAATAAATTTCAATAAAAAATTTAAGTGTGCTATTGTTTTCCATGCACATAAAAATTAAAAAGAAAAAGACTATATTATTAGAGATATGAATTTATTAAAATATTTTCCATAAAATTGTCAGGTTAATTGAAAAAATTGGTTAGAAGGACAAAATACATAAATCTTAAATAATTATATAATTTTGTACTATAAAAATAAAAAATATAGGATAAATTATAGGATATAAGTGTAGAAGTAAATAAATATGAAGGGAATTAACAACAATTAAATATATATAAACTCATTTAGATAAATTAAAAAAATAATTTATAAAGAAACATTTTGTCATATTATTTCAATCAATCTGAATATATTTTGGGATTTTTGTGCAGTTAGAATTACTAT
This sequence comes from Cynanchum wilfordii, assembly GCA_025388415.1. Lineage (NCBI taxonomy): Eukaryota > Viridiplantae > Streptophyta > Magnoliopsida > Gentianales > Apocynaceae > Cynanchum > Cynanchum wilfordii. Next base: position 62,098 of record JAHSUH010000560.1, read on the forward strand.
AAATATATTTTGTATTAAATAAGATAGTACTAGAGAAAGCACCAACATAGTATTGAAGTACTTTGCCGATGTAAAAAGTGATATTTGTATATGATCAAGTATCACGTGTTCATTCACGAAACAAGTGCAATTGAATTGAACGAATCAAACTAAGTTATTTATTTATATCATGCATACAAACTATGTTAATGAAGTTTATTAAGTTTCAACAAATATAATACTAAATAGGTTGCTCTTTTATAAGATTTGTCAATTATTATGATTCGAATTTTTTACATATTTTATTTTGAAACACAAATCAAAATAAAACTAATCAAACTAAGCGTTTTATAATTATGATGTCATTAAAGATATGAAGAAAATTTTAATTTTTCTATTTGTATATATGTAATATTTGTCAAAGTACTATATTGAGTACTACTATTTTTCTTCAGCACTAAATAATCGATTTAGACAAATAAAATTAAGTGAAGAAAAAAAGCTTAGCATTATATTTTGTTTTCTAGGATGTAAGTGAAGAAGTAAATAAATATGAAAGAAATTAACAACAATTAAATATATATATATATATATATATATATAAACTCATTTAGATAAATTAAAAAATAATTTATAAAAAAACATTTTGTCATATTATTTTAATCAATCTCAATATATTTTGGGATTTTATGCAGTTAGAAGTACTACAATTTTTTTTTGTATTAAAGAAGATAGTACTAGAGAAAGCACCAACATATTATTGAAGTACTTTGATAGTGTAAAGCGATATTTGTATATGATCAAGTATCACGTGTTCATTGCTTATATATATAAAATAAAAGTATCACGTGTTCATTACAAAACAACAATAATTGAATAGAACGAATCAAATTCACGATAAGACTTTTATTTATTTTTTATAATTTTTTTTTATAAGTTAAATACTATTAAAGTTTACCCAGTTAAAACAATGTAAGGAATAAAACAAGTAAAAAGGTTGAGAGGAATTCTTTGTAAAATATAGGTGAGATAAGAGGATACAAAATACCAAGTATAGGATAATCTTGGATCTAGTATCATAGCTCCACCAAAATCAAGTCTAAAGTAGAATCTCTTCCATATGGATCGTGACAAGAAATTCCTAGATTAAGAACACTTGAATGTTGACAAGATCAAATCTCCCATCAATCATCCTAGTCCGGTCCATCAAAAGGAAACTAATCACATCAACTTGACACTAATCGTATATCCTGGTCCGACCCAACAATTAGTGTTAATCCGAAACCACAATCTCAAATCAAAGCTTGTACTAAAGATAAAATTCAGATCTAAAGTCATCAATGAAATTGCAATTCGAATTAATAAAACCACAATCATTCCATCCAAGAACATCACAATATCTCAAGTAATTTGTAAAATAAAACCAACCAAATCTACCTATAAGAAATGTAGAAATGAGAATTCCTAAGGTTGGTTAACTAATTACAAAGAATAACAAGGAATAATAGAAGAAAAGGGGAAACTGAAACATAGACATTAAACCTTCTTCCTCTTCAACTCCTTCTCTTGATTCTTCTTTGCTTCTTCAACTTGGATCTTCAATTTGTGTAGCCCAAATACCCTAGAATATATTCAGTAGATCTCCTTACGGATTGAGGAAAACCTACCAAATTAATCCCAAGATACTCAATACTACAACAAGTAGAGAGTAATCTCTAGGAAAATTGGAAAATCAAAGTATAGATCTCTCTCTAAGTTCTACCAACACCGGGCTCGGTGCCGGGTTTATACGAGCGCGCGTGTTCTTCTGGACGTGTTCTTTCTTCCGTCTGGGCGTGTTCATTGACCGAGCACGTGTTCGATAGCTTGGCGGGCGTGTTCGGCCTTCTTCCGGGCGTGTTCTTGGTCGAGCGCGTGTGTTGCTGGACTGGATTTGTATATCTTTCCGGAAATTTCATATTTAGTCCCCGAACTTTGCTCTTTTGATCAATTGACTCCACAAACTTCCCGAAAACAGAAATATCACAATTAAGTACACAATTAACATATTTATCTCAATTTATTCTAATAATCCTCAACAATTATGCACAATTACCCTTCAAAAACATTATCAAACATTATCAAAAACGCTACCACCGAAATAGGTCTGTCATATTTGGTGGGATAGATTTGTGCATATACTTGTGGGTATGTATGCACCAAGTCATAATCAATAATTGTTGGCTGAGTTGATTGGGAGGAATCAACTTTGAGTTGAGAAGAAACCTGTTGAGACGAAACCTGTAATGCATCTACAGGTGTATCAAGTACTTCCATGGCAAAGAGTGTTTGATCGGTAGGTTTATCCTCAACAGAGAAAATAGATTCCAAATCATCTTCATGATTGAAGACCCATCCGGTTTCTTGGGAGATTGTTGAGAGTAGATTAACTCCTTTTTTCTTCTAAGGACAATTTTTTTTGCAAAATGTAATGGTTTGTTGCACACAAAACACTTGTTGGTCTTGATAGTTGACTTTTGAAATTGCTTCCGATGTCTCTTTTTCCTGAAGTATCCGAACTTCCGAGGATAGTTAGGTGCTTTGGATCTTGACAAGAAATGGCAAATTCTCTTAACTTTCCTGGATAGTGTAGAAGTCGGCATCCACGACACTTAGCCCGATTTCCAAATCCGGTCTTTTGCATGCTTGTTCAAGCTCTGTATTTCCCTGAACGTATTGTCTAATAATCTTTCTTTTCCTATAGAGCTCTTCAAGGGCTAAAAGAATAGCTTGGTGTATTTGATCCGGAGAAGCAGTTAAAATATTGAATATTTCCGATGAATATAGTTCTCTGCGCTGTCAGATAACATCCTGGGTAATGAGCATAAAACCGCTGGTTTTAAGCTAGCGTTTGCGCCAAGTTGATAGAAGATTTTGATCATCTTTTGAAAATGTCTGTTCAAGTCTAGTCGTTCAAATGAGTGACATTTCATCTGAAAATATAATCTTCTTTGTTCTTCAAGATATTCGGGGAATTTTCCAAGAAATGTTGATGTAATAATGCAACAGCTTCCGGAAAAGCTTGTCTCATAAGAAAGACTAACTTGTCCGGCTCGGTAAGAGTTTGCCACCAGTCTTTCAAGGTGCCGGTGAAATGAGAGACAAATTCGGAAAGAATGACATAACAACTATCTTCCGTAAGATGCTTCATAGTCATCCAAGCATGGAATTCTTGAAACTTGTCCGGCCATTTTTGAGGAGAAATATCATCAATAGTAAACATAGGGCCAAAACTTACAACTCTACTCTTGAGAGGAGCAGCAGTGTATTGAGCAGGCTCATCGGTTTGAAGTAGGTTAAGAGAAGTCCTGAGTAGCTTTTGGTGCCATGAGAACAGGTGCTTCTGTGGAATGGAGTCATCTAGAGTCTCTGTGTCTGTTTCTGAAGATGAGGCTGAAGTGTCTTCTACTGGATCGGTAGAATCCGTGGAAGCTGTACTTTGGATAAACTATCTTCAGAGGATATTGAATCCGAGGCTTCTAACACTTCTACTTCAAGTCCTGCAACCTGAGGAATGGATTGAGAATGAATTTTCTTTAACATACTCGAAAGAGGATTTATCATCATATACTCTAAGGATGGGGGCGCTCATGTGAAGTAGTAGCATTTTCTTTTCATTTTGCCGCTTTAGCCTTCAAAGTTGCTTTCTCAACTTCTTTTTTTATTTTATCTTCTTGTCGGCGCTGCTGTAACCAAGCTCCAATGTTAAACTCGGGCTTTGGTGCTGGGAGTGGGTGTGATGCAAAACCAGGAAGATGGTGGTGAAAATGGTGATTGAGGAAAAGACCCAAAGGATGAGAAAGTGGAAAAGCACCGGAAGTGGAGCTGCTCGCAAAGAGGAAAGATAAAAATACATTGCGAATCTTATTTTATAGCTTCGATTCGCAATTGTATTTTATCTTTCCTCTTTTGCGAACCCCGGCGCTTTTCGTTTTTCTTCTTTTCGGGTCTTTTCCTCAATCACCATTTTCACCACTATCTTTGGTTTTGCATCACACCCACTCCCAACATAAAAGCCCGGGTTTAACATTGGAGCTTGGTTACAACAGTGCCGACAGAAGATAAAATAAAAACAGAAGTTGAGAAAGCAGTTTTGAAGGCTAAAGCGGCAAAAGGAAAAGAAAAGGCTACTACTTCACATGAGCGCCCCCATCCTTAGAGTATATGATGATAAATCCTCTTTCGAGTATGTTAAAGAAAATTCATTCTCAATCCATTCCTCAAGGTTGCAGGACTTGAAGCGAAGTGTTAGAAGCCTCATATTCAATATCCTCTGAAGACAGTTTATCCAAGTACAGCTTCCACGGATTCTACCGATCCAAGTAGAAGACACTTAGCCTCATCTTCAGAAACAGACACGGAGACTCTAGATGACTCCATTCCATAGGAAGCACCCATTCTCATGGCACCGGAAGCCTCTCGGGACTTCTCTGAACTTACTTCTGAAACTGATGAGCCCGCTCAATACACTGCCGCCCCTCTCACGAGTAAAGTTGTAAGTTCTGGCCCTATGTTTACTATTGATGACATTTCTCATAAAAAATGGCCAAACAGGTTTCAAGAATTCCATGCTTGGATGACTATGAAGCATCTTACGAAAGGTAGTTGTTATGTCATTCTTTCCGAATTTGTCTCTCGTTTCACCGGCACCTTGAAAGACTGGTGGCAAACTCTTATTGAGCCGACAGGTTAGTCTTTCTTATGAGACAAGCTTTTCCAGAAGTTGTTGCATTATTACATCAAACATTTCTTGGAAAATTCCCTGAATATCTTGAAGAACAAAGAAGATTATATTTTCAGATGAAAATGCCACTCATTTGAACGACGGGACTTGAACATATATTTCAAAAGATGTTCAAAATCTTCTATCAACTTGGCACAGACGCTAGCTTAAAACTAGAATTTTTAAGCTCATTACCTAGGCGTATTCTCGACAGCGCAGAGAACTATATTCATCGAAAATATTCAACGATTTTAACCGCTTCTCCAGGTCACATACACCAAGCTGTTCTTTTAGCCCTTGAAGAGCCCTGTAGGAAAATAAAGATTATTAGACAATACCTTCAGGGAAACACAGAGCTTGAACAAGCATGCAAAGGACCGGATTTGGAAATCGGGTCTAAGTGTCGTGGATGCCAGACTTCTAAACCATCCAGGAAAGTTAAGAGAATTCGCCATTTCTTGTCAAAATCCAATGCACCTAACTATCCTCGGAAGTTCCGATACTTCAAGAAAAAGAGACATCACAAGCAATTTCAAAAGTCTGCTAGCAAGTCCAACAAGTGTTTTGTGTGCAACAAACCAGGACATTTTGCAAAAAATTATCCTCAAAAGAAAAAAGGAGTTAATCTACTCTCAACAATCTCCCAGGAAACCGAATGGGTCTTCAATCATGAAGATGATTTGGAATCTATTTTCTATGTTGAGGATGAACCTACCGATCGGACACTCTTTGCCATGGAAGTACTTGATACACCTGTAGATGCATTACAGGTTTCGTCTCAACAGGTTTCTTCTCAACTCAAAGTTGATTCCTCCCAATCAACTCAACCAACAATTTTTGATTGTGATTTGGTGCAGACATAGCCACAAGTATATGCACATATCTATCCCACCAAATATGACAGACCTATTTCGGTGGTAGCGTTTTTTGACACAGGTCAATCTTTCCTAAATCTCAGTATTCTTCCTAAAGAATAGTGGGGGCCGTTCGAAACGAAATTCAAGACAACAACTGGAACTATTTTTAGCACTCATCTCATCACCAGACATTCGATCACGATATAGTTTTTTCCCGAATGCTCGATTCAAACAAAGCTCATTGGTTCCGCTTTACCTGGCAAAGATTTACTCATTGGTTTTGACATTTACAGCCAGCTAAAGAAGTGCAAGATTCTTTCGCATGGTTTTTAGTTCAAACAACATTTTCAGGAATTTATTGATATTCCTCGATTGTTTTATGACACTAAAGAAGAAAGTCCGACAACTTTCAAACAACATCTTATACAAACCTCTTATGTTGAAAGTCATACAGATTTCTTGAAGAAATGTGATCATCCGTTATGGAAGAATTATGATTTCTTTATTCACCTCCCATTTAAGAAAAATGAGGATATTAACCCCACAAAAGCTTGTCATTCTGGTATGAGCCCGGATTTAGCTTTATAGGCAGAAGTAGAATGTCAAGATTTACTTCTCTCTGGGTTAATTTTTCCTTCCGACTCTCAATGGGCTTGTGAAGCTTTTTATGTGAATATACGATCGGAGCAAGTACGAGGTAAAATGAGACTTGTTATCAACTATCAACTTTTGAATCATTTCTTACAAGATGATAAGTTTCCTTTACCTACAAGACCAACCATGTTTTCTAAACTCTCAAAAGCCCAATGGTTTTCTAAATTTGATTTAGAATCGGGCTTTTGGCAATTGGGTATTGGACCTAGCAAGACCAACCCAAAACATGTTTTTGTATCCCAAACCATCATTACCATTGGACAATTTTACCCTTTGGCCTTAAAACCGCTCCATCATTGTTTCAAAAGGCCATGATCCGAATTTTTGAGCCCATTTTAGCATTTCCATTAATCTACATTGATGATATATTGATTTTTTCTGAGATATTTGAAGACCATTTTTCACATCTGCATCAATTTGCTAAACTAGTAGAATCTTATGGAATCATGCTATCGGAAAAGAAGATGTTGCTTGCTACAAATGAAATTCAGTTTTTGGGAATGACTATTTCGCAAGGTACTTGTCAACCAGGAAAGCACTTATCTCAAGCTTTACAAGGCTTTCCAGAAGCTGATCTTACCAAGACTCAGATCCAGCTATTTCTTGGTATTGTAAATTACATCCGTGATTTTATTCCACAAGTTGCACAAAAAATTGCTCCACTCAAAATCATGCTTCGAAAAAATCCACAAATGTGGATAGAGTCTCGGACAAATGTTGTTCGAAATTTAAAACAAGTCATGAGTAATCTTCCTCAACTATGGATCCCGAAAATAGGAAAGTTGATTTTACAGACCGATGCTAGTGATTATTTTTGGGGTGCAGTGTTGCTTGAAGAAATCAATGGAGAAAGAAAGTTGTGCGGTTATGCATCCGGACATTTCAAAGACTCGAAGTTCATTATCATTCAACATTCAAGGAAATTCTAGTAGTCAAACAAGGCATAAAGAAGTTCAATTTTTATTTAATTGGCCATAGATTTCAAGTTGAAATGGATATGAGCTCTTTCCCTCGGATGTTGAAGTTCAAACAAAAGCAAGTTCCCCATCCACAACTACTGCGATGGTCCTCATGGTTTTTCCAATATTCCTTTGATGTTAAACATATTAAAGGAATGGACAACATTGTGGCAAATTTCTTCTCTAGACCACAAAATTCTGTTAAATCTGTTTACATGTTTTCTGTTGAATCATCTTCCTCCACACCTATATCCCTTACACCACCTACCTTTCCTCCTTGTCATCCCCCATGGACCAAATCCCAAATAGATCAACTCATTCATCACCACTAACTTCAGTGTTTCAGAAAGTATGGAGGATCTATACTAAATCCAAAATGGGATAAATCCATCCTACCCTTTCTCTCAAGTTTTCATTCTACAACCTACTGATTTTCCAGATGATTTGTTATGGTTCTTTTATTATATGTGTCATCTATACCATATAATGATTAAACTAGACACACAAAATTTCCAAGCCTCGATCTCTAATTTACATCCCAACTTTCTTACGTTCTTATCCTAGTTTCATCCTTGGAAATTTTGGAATGATCATATCCAATCCAAACCTCCTAAATTTCCGATCTACCTACTTCACAGGCCTATCTATACTTTAACCCCCACTTCTCTACCCAAATATATTCCAAGTATTAAGGACATTTCAACACTCTCCATCTCAATCATCCAATTGGAAGAAAAGTATGTGGAGATTCAAAGAATTCTATTCCAAGAAAATAGGACTATTCCACAAGAAATTTGGCCCATGCAGTCTTTTTGGAATCAGTTGTGAACCGGTGAGAAATATTTGGATGTTCAACGAGCAAAGGATGAATATTATGAACAGTTGCAAGACTCCCAGGATCCATGGATTAACCCAATTGACTTTACCCTTAATCTTGATTCTAAGGCAAAATGCAAACGACAAAAAATCATCAAATGGGATAAAGTTCATCTCAAATGGGAAATGATGACACATGGTCATAGTGCTGATTGTACATGTCCACGAGTATCCCTCATCAACACCATCTCCGACGGAATCGGACATGGAGGACATCGACTTTTGACTCATGCATCCCTTTATGTCATATAAAGGAGATTCCCTTACCTTATTGTTGGTTTTTAGTTTGTCTTTGTGTGTATTATTGTCCTTGTTGGTATCTTTGTTAAAGTTACTTTATTTAAAGTAACTTGCACTAAGGTCTAGTCATGCTTTTTATATTATTGGTATTATTGTTGTTTAGAAGGTCTTGAAATCCGCCTTACAAGTCCTGCTATTCTCCTATAAATGGCTATACTTGTTATGTTACAAGGAAATAAGAGAGTGGTGAGAGAGCTTGAGTGTAGTAAGAAAGCTTGAGTGTGTAATGTGTTATGTATGTAAAATACTGTATCCTACCTTCTGAACTTTATAATATCGGTGTGTGTTTGCTTATATATCTAAGTTTCAAGTTATTTTTATTCTAGCCCTGTTACTTCACTAAGATCATAAAAGTCTTTGTTCTTAAAGAAACACCATATCCGATCTATAGCTTGAGAGAGGCTCTTCCAGGATTTTCGTTTTGCGGAATTAAGACTTGAGATGGTCTTAGTTGCTATTTCATCGGTGCTAAATTGAAATAGCTAAAACTTGGTATCAGTATGTAGAGTGACTTCACTTAACTTTCTTGCCATGCTTTTTGTATGGTCTCGAAACTTTATCATGTTTTCTTATGTGTGGTGGTTAGGGATGTGAAAATGGAGTATAGAGTCCTCAAGGAGAAAGTGAAGGTATACAACAAAAAGGATGCACAATTCTATGGTAACATTTTTGCAAAAATTATCAAATTGGAGCAACTTAAAGCTAATGTGAGTGTTCTTTTTTCATTTTTCTCTATGTTTTGGTTTCCTTCAGACGACAATGCTTAAAATATTTCATTCTCTGCTCGTTTGAATTGCAGGGTCGAGCAACAAAGCACGATGCGACAAGGCCTAAATGAGCCTATTTCTAGTTTTAACACTGTTTCGTTCTTCCCTGCTCCCTCTCCCTCTCTCATTACATAATCTGAGAAATAAGAAGTGCTTGTTATGTTCTCTTATCAACATTTGTTGCATCATAATGTACCATTACTGGTGTATCGTCTTTCTGCATGTTAATAATAATATCAGTTTGGACTTTTTCTTTTGGTTTTTTTTTTCTTTTTTGTTTTTGGGGGAGGGGGGGGGGGATTTCTCAACCGAATAACCTAAAACTATAGAAAAATAGGAAAGCATTCCTACAGCCTCAGGGTTTATATATTATTGCAACGTGTCCCTGACTTGAGAGTTTTTGTTCTTAGATGAATTTAGAGCTCGTAATTGAGGCAAATGTGATTTAAGACTCTTTTACGTAATGCAAACACTTTTTAAGATATTCATTAATATAGTAATATATATTTCATAAATTATTGTATAATTAAAAGAGTCAAAATTTAATATAGAATTGAGATTGTATTTACGAAACCAAAAAAATTGACAATAATAAAAAGAGCGAATAATAATTTTTTGAATGACTAATAGTAATAATAAACATATACAATATATAATACTGTTATAATTAAGATGAAAAGGCTCTAAAAAATGTTAATAAAAAATTTATTATTATTAGGGTAAAGTATCCTAGTAACAACTGAGTTAAAAATCCAAGTTTAACATCTAAGAAATATTTTGTTCACAAGGTGTCCTTCGGGTTTTAAAAAGTCTCACTACATGCCCTTCTGTCAATTTTCTCCCTCAAGTCAGATTTTTGATCGTTAATCAACCCTTTTTACTGTTTTAGGCAGGGGCATTTTTATTCAGAAATTAAAAATAAACCCAAATTTTTTATAAAGGGTATTTTTGTAATTTTTAATAAAAAACCTAAAAGCCTAAATTTTCTTCTTCTTCTTATTCTTCTTGGGGAAATTTGTTTGAAATTTTAGAGCAACAAACGGTGCATGCAGTGAATCGAAACTTTTTTTTTCTTTTGATTTTTTTTGTACAGATTTCAGTGTGAATCCGGATTTTAATTTTTCATAGTTTTTCTTGGAATTATTATTATTGCTATTATTGTTCTGTTCTTCGGTGTTTGTGTTGAACTCTGTGACCTCATCCCATCTTTCTTGGTTACATGAACATGAAAATTGGAAATTGGAAAATGGAAAATTAATGAGGCTTTTATGATTTTTCTTCTTCTTTTCTTTGAGCAAACAAAGGAGAGAAATTTTAGGGCTTTTAGGTTTTTTATTTAAATTACAAAAATACCCTTTATAATAAATTTTGGAAAAAAGATTTGAATTTTGAAAAATAAAAAAAAATAAAATTTTGAAAAAAAAATGAAAATTTTGGAAGAAGATATATATATTTAAAAGATATAAGTTTTGGAAAAAATTTGAATTTTGAAAAATAAAAAAATTTGAATTTTAAAAAAATGTGAATTTTGATAGAAGATATAAATTTTGGAAAAAGATTTAAATTTTGAAAAATACAAAAAAAAAAAAATTTTGAAAAGAAATGTGAATTTGGAAGAAGATATAAAATTTGGAAAAAAGATTTGAATTTTGAAAAATAAAAAAATTGAATTTTGAAAAGAAATGTGAATTTTGGAAGAAGTATAAATTTAAAAGATATAAATTTTAGAAAAAAGATTTGAATTTTGAAAAAAAAAATGTGAATTTTTGAAGAATTAGTAAAGAATGTGTGGAAGAAGAAGAATAGAAGAGTGGAAAATTAAGGTTTTAGTGTTTATTTTTATCAAAAATTACAAAATTACTGATAACGCTAAATTTGATAATGTTTTGGAAGGATATTTGTGCATAATTGTTGAAGTTTATTAGAGTAAATTGAGATAAATTTGTTAATTGTGTACTTAATTGTGATAATTCCGATTTCAAGAAGTTCTTGGGGTTAATTAACCAAAATAGTGAAGTTCAGGGGCTAAAAGTGCAAATCCTGGAAAGTAGCGAGTTACTACACTCAAAAGGCCATTTAACAAAGCCACAGAGAAGTCAACACGATCATAAGAAAGTGAACACGTCCAAGAACACGCCCACATAGTGTTTCATATTTTACCGAGCCCGTGTTGAGTCACCATATCCGAATTTTCAGTATTTTCCTGTGAAATTACTTTTATACCCCTATTTATGGTTTTCTATAAATAATAGAATTTTTAGCCAATTCAGGGGTTAGGCTTTGATGGCTGGTTAATTGACTAGATTGCTAGAAGTATTGGAAGGTGTTATTCTATCAATTTGATTCTTGAATTGTTGGTTAGGCTTTGAGATTAGATCTCTATACTTTGTAATTTTCATTTTTCTTGAGTTCTTTCTCACTTGTTGTAGTTGTAAGAGTCTCTTGTAGTTCTTTTTGTGAGATTGCCTCGAATTGTAAAGAGTTTCCTTGGTTTTGCAAGAGAGGATTCAACTATCTCAATTGGAAATTTGAAGAAGAACAAGAAGAATTACAAGGAGGGAGTTGAAGAGGTTTCTCTACTTCGTTACTTTTTGTAAATCTCTATCTTGTATCTAGCTACCAACCTTAGGAACTCCTCTTTCTACATTTCTCTTAGGTAGAAATGATTGGTTTTATCTTACAATTTACTTTGGGCATTTTATGGTTTTCATGGATTGAATATTGTGGTTTTATTGAATTGAATTACAATTTCTATCTTAGCTTTGGTTTTGAATTGTATTTTGAGTTGAGCTTTGATTTGAAGTTGTAGTTTCGGATTAACACTAATTGTTAGGTCGGAACTAGGGCATATGATTAGTGCCAAGTTGATTTGATTAGATTTTCCTTTGATGGACCGGAACTAGGATGATTGATGGGAGATTTATTCTTGTCAACATTCAAGTGTTCTTAAATCTATGAATTTCTTGCAACGAATTGTATTGAAGAAGTTCATCTCTAGACTTGAATATTGGTGAGATTATGATAGTTAATTCATGATTAATCTTGCCCTTAGTAGTTTGTATCCTTTATTTTACCCATGATTTCCTTTGAGTTTCCTCCCTCCCAAAAAATTTTTAAAATTTTACTTTTCTTTCTAGAAAATAAGATTTAAATTAAAACCCCTTATATTGGGTGGATTAATTGAGATTGATTCATAATTCCAAAACATTAATCTTAGTTGACCTAATTATATTTTCCCACCCTATTTCATTATATACGTCGTCTGGGGAAAAAGCTTTTTATAAAATATTAAAATCTTGATACTTACTTTTATTTACTAAACTATACGATATGCACGCCCCCCCGGGGATTTTATTATTTAATTGATAATTAACCTTTTTTTTTTTTTGGGATTTCTTATTATTTTGATTACTATTTTATTCGATTATTTATATTATTTTTATATATAAAAGTAGCTCATCAATTACCATGTATAAAAAATTAGGGTTTATTTTTACTTCAAAAATGCCCTTGCAAAAAAAAAAAGGGTGGATTAACTCACAAAAATCATGTCAAAAAAACATTGATGGAAGGGGCATGTAGTGAAACTTTTTAAAACTTTGAATGACACTTGTGAACGGAAAATTCCTTGTCTAAACTGTGGGGGCATGGCAACTCTATGAGGTGTCACTAGAATACTTTACCCTTATTATTATGATTATTTAGTCTAAATAGGATAGATACTAAGTAAAGATAGGAATTGGGGCTTTAGCACTTTGATCATGTTTGTAAAACACATTCATTAAATGAGATAAGAAAATTTACTTTGTGAATAGTAATTTCAGTTATTATTGGAAAAGGTTATGAATTTTTTTTTGGGTACCTACTTGGGGCGGTCGGTGTCCCACCTTTTTTCATTCCAAAGCTTTCGGCATGACGCGCTCCACCAGAGTTCAACTCTTACTCGAGGGTTAGGGCCTGACTCAAAGCTTTTAACATGACGCTAACCACCTCAGGGGATTCGAACCCTCGACCATCCGCCTGGAGGAGAACATTAGAAGTTTACATACCAACTCTCCCAAGCTACCGGGTTAAAAAGGTTATGAATTTAAGTTATATTGAAGATAGAAAAACGGTCATATATAATCAAAAATCTTTTAAGTTCATACCTAGTGGGTTGCATGGTGATCTATTATTTGACTTAATTTTGCTTGGATTGTTGTGATTCTAGGGTTTTTCCTTTAAGAATTCAAATATTTTCCAGATTCTACACCCGATAGTAATGCTGCTGAAAAAAAAAGTACCAAATGGTTGTGGATGAATGCTGTTTTCATGTATTCTTCAAAATCAGGCTTAATTATATCCATTGCTATATACCACTTTGCTTCCTTGTAATAATTCTCTACCGAGTTCCTTCCACTACATTAATTCAAATTAAATCAATATAAAAATAATGAGATCGATATTGGAAGTTAGTAATTAAGAAATGGATATGTATATATATATATATATATATATATATATATATAGAAGTATAATTTTAGAATAGTTTTGATCCTTTTAATTAAACTAAAAAGGATTTAAATAATAATACTCAATGATAAAAAATTACTTGTGTTTATGTCTTCATTTCCGACTCCACAAATCTCACCTCGTTGTAGTTTGTAAGTAACTCCATGGGTGGAGACAGATATTTTTTTCATGTCCAAAAAGAAAAAAAAAGAGGGGGGGGGGGGGGGGGGGAGAAAGAGCCCCCCCCCCCCCGCGCCCCGGCAGTCTTGTTTTTTTTTTTCATTTAAAATGACCAAAATCACTCTAATTTAATATTTTAGATTTTAAAAATAGTATAATAAAACATTTGGGATAAAAATAATCAAAATTTTAAATATTTGAAACTATATCTACATTTGTGAGCTTTTTCTCTCATACTTTCATCTCGATCTTCCTCCAAAATTGTACTCTCTTTTTAAAGCAAAATCATAAGAGAAGTAGTAAACATCTATTAAATGTGGCAAAAAAAAAAAAATAAAAAAATAGAAGAATTACTTCTACTTAGAATTAATTGGAACCAGAGGCATGTGCTGGAGTGGTAGGGGTTCTTCCTCTTTTAACCAATGATCCAAGTTTCAAATTCTAATTTGGGTATGAAAAAATATTAAATCATTGGTTTAGCTATCTCACCCAATAAGGTGCCTACAAATCGGTGAACGAAATTAGTCTAGGCGTGGAATGGTTTGAATGTGCCGCCCCTCGGTGATAGAACCCACCCAAGAACACCCGTGCGATAAGCAAAAAAAAAAAGTTGATAAGAAACTTCCACTATAAAAAAATTTAAAAATAACGTGTAGTATGATAGTTATTCATCTTATCTTTTAATTATAAAATTAAAAAATAAATAAATAACTTCAAAAAAAACCAAACTTAAAAGAAAGGATAAAAATCAAACGAGTTCAACTAACTTCAAAATTTTTTGAAAGACTTAATTGAAAAGAAGGATAAAAAGATTTGTAATAACTAATAATGATATTAATAACAAAAATATGCACTAATCGATCAAATTTGACAACCCCCCACCCAAAATAACAATAATAATAATAAATGGAAGGCAAAATCTGAGTTCTTAGATAAATTATGAGTCATACTTTACCCTTATGAACATATTAAAGTTTTCAAAATTTTAATATTTAATAATAATATCTTCCAATATCTAATGACAAATATTTCAAATTTAATTTTTTAAAAAAGTATACCTCACAAAAAAACTTAAATAAAATCTTTCAATTCAACAGACCATTAAATTGTCATTTAGAAAATGTTTTGAGAGTTCATGTCCTACAACTAGAATAGGTGGACTTCCTACGGGGGAAATGCTGTGGAGGAGAAAGATGATACCGTCTCTTGTATGTCAATGGTGCCAGCGAGATAATCAGTCTAGCTTACACCTATTACGGGACTGCCCCTTTGCCTGCAAGGCTTGGAGGCTGATTTTGGACAAGGATAGTTGGAACCGTTTCTTTGGTTCCCTTGACATTAGAAGCTGGCTGGAGGATAACCTTAGAGGCCTGGTAGATAGTTGTTTTGGTACCTTTTGGCCGATTATTTTTAAGCAAGTTGTATATGATTTATGGATTAACCATAATGATAGGAATCATAGATCTAACCTTCTTTTTGGAGAACCCAGATGCTTTTGCTAAGAGGAGTCTTTTGAAGAGCTGTGAACTCCTGTTAGTGTGGGCATAAGGGTTTGTTTTGTTTTGATAGTTTAGACTATCGGGTTGTGATGCTGTATAGCTTGTTCTCTGATTCTTTTGAATGCATACACGGTTTCAAACCAAAAAAAAAAAAAAAAAACCCGTCCCAAAGACAGTGAAGAAATTTCAGCAATGGAAAACCCAATAACTATTAATAATGACTTAAAAAAAAGAAGAATAAGGAAATAGTTAAAACATCTTCTTGATCAAACTCTGCTGCTGCTAGACCCCTGAATGCCTCAGTAAAAATTTGTACCATTTTCAACAAAGAACACAAGAACAACAGCCCTGGAGCCCCTGAATTTTTCAAGGAGCGTATACATCTTTTACTACATCCCAAAAGAATGACTCTTCCTTATTGCTCAAATAATGTAGTGTCTTCTAACCTTTTTTTTTTCCACAAATTATGCAAAATATAAAAAAAGAGGAAGGCAGCAAATCCGACTCAAAATGAGATGATTTTAGCAGTGAGAGAATGAGATCTCAGGAGACTTGGAAAATTTCTTATAAGAACCACCCACACAAGTCTGGATGTTCTCTCCCTTCTCAAGAAGATTGCACTACCAGCCGCTGAAGATGCTCAAAGAATACTTGAAGACTCACATCATCTGTGAATATCACATCTGAACCTGCAGCCATCTCATGTGCATTATTGTATGTTGCCGATGGATTCAACTTCGCCAAAAGGAATCTTGCCTGTTCAAATTTTTACAAAACAGAATATATAAGAAGGCAACTTAACATTGCCAGTCTACTAAGACCAAGAACAGTTCCCAAACCAAATTATATATATATATATATACACATCATATAAAAAGATAATATCTATCCTCATTCCTGACTACAAAAGTATTTCTTTTCCACAGCAAACACAGAACAAAAGGAGCAAAACAAATGACCAAAATATTAATCATCAATGCCCATTCAAACGAAAGAAAGGAATAAGTTAAGACAGAATTGTCTGCATAGAGACTGGTTCAGAAGATTGAGGAATACATAAAAACTTAAGCATCATTGAACTTCTTGATACAAGATGTTCAAGCTAAAGAAATCAAGCCTAAAAGTCGTCATCTGTCGCTCATTTGTAATGCAAGTCAGTTAAAGATAATTAGCAGTTTGGATAACTAAATACTCTGAGATCGCAAACACATGTAACAAGTCAGAATTAAGAAGAAACTAAATTAGTCATCACTAGTTAAAACCTATTATTTGAATTGTATCATTGATATTGTCAAACTGAACCAGGTTTTCGCCATCTAGATTACAGGCCACCCTTATCCTCTGCATGATTGGAGATTTTTAAATTCAATATTGGAGACAAGTTTTAACACCATTTGAAACACAAATGTAAATAAATTGGAAGGCCAATTACCTGGCTGGAACTGAAAATGATTTTCTATAAACCAGTCACAGCAAAACTCTAGTATTTGGATTAGGCTTCATAGTGAACATCTTCTCTCACCTCAAGAATTGAAGTATTAGGTTTGGACATTGAATTTTTTGGTTTATATGTTCATATAATTAAAGATAATTTGGGGGGTGGCGGGTGGGGTGGGGGGGTGGAAAGTTTGTTTATATACGGTAGACCAGGTATACAATCCAGGGGGGTTTCTAAATTTGAATTGAATGTGAATTGCAGAGGTTAAAAGAAATATATATGTTTTGAGGTGATGAATGAATAATAGAAAACCTTTGAAAAGACAGGCCAATATATATAAATATTCAGCAATGTCACATGTATAATGCTAACAGTAACTTTATGAGCCATGAAAATCTGTATCTATAAAGGAGCTGAACAAAGTACTATTGTGATAGAAAGATAACCTGTGAGCCATGCTGATCACACACCACCAATCTGGGAACTGGGAACCGCTCACGAATGACTACTTGTGCATCATCATGAGGAGCATCCAACAGTTGTGCAAATGCCTACAGATGAATACAGGTACATATTCAATAACAGTGATTAATATGCATTTACATATATATCATCAACCTCCCTGCTCATTGTAAATAGTTTACTTCATTAAAATAGTTATGGATCTAAACAGGAACAAGATAGAACCATACTCCCATGTAATCCTATTTGAATAACAAAGAATAACACAAAGAAGAATGCAAACAAACTCTTACAAGAATCCGAAGAGAATAACACTCAAATACTTCCATGAGTTACTGACGAGTTTAATTAGAAAAACAACATACATTACAGAAAACAAACAAAATAAAGAGCACAGACCTTATGTTCTGGTTGTTTATGATAGCCCATGTTCCTCCATTGAGCTATTGTCATTCCATGGAAAATTACTACACTAAAATATGAATCCAACAGCAGAATGCGATCAGCTGTAATTGATGCCACATCCAACAAAGCTGGTTGAGGCATTGAGTTGAAAGAATAAGACATCAGTGAAGGCTGAATCATGAAAGCAGAATTGCTTATGCTCTCTCGGTTAAGTAACAAGCGGAAATATGCCGTCTCATCTGGACTGTTATTGAATACCTGATAGTCAACAGGATAGGAAAAGAAGCAGGGAACAACGTAAGGATTAACAAGAGAAATTGATGCAAGCATAGTTAACATTCTAAGGCTCTTACAGTACCTGCACAAATTGTGATCGTCGCAGATTAAACATGAACTGAGGAAATAGCGAAAAACAAGGATTTAAAGTAAAAGAGGATGGGTCATCCTTCCGGTAGTCACCAAATTTGGCACAGAGCCGAATCAAGTTGCGATCCAACCAACGTGTTGCATCAAATCCCTCCTATCATTTCAATATCCATTAAAAATAAATCATAAAGCAGATTAAAATGGACAATATCGAAAATAACAATAGTATAAAATTTGGTCATGATATAGAAATGAAAAGGTACAAATAAGTGAACTGATACGAAGTACATTATCAAACAAACGGTCCCCCTCACAAGGCCTGAAGCACTATTTCTGTGAGCAACTTGAATCTTCAGAAAGATTTAACACACAGGAAAACTAATTGCCTTCAAAGGACAGAAGAACTTCCTATATCAAGGAAATTCAATACCGCAATTCAAATAGATCAAATACAAATCAAATACAAATCAAACAATAGGATAGTAGGAGGTTATCCAGAACAAGATGTAGTTTAACAGGGTAAACTACCATAGGTAAACTACTGTAATATTATTATTAACTCCATACACTATTGACCTACAGAAACTCTTCTGCTAATAAGGATTAACTACTACAACTAGA
Organism: Cynanchum wilfordii; assembly: GCA_025388415.1. NCBI lineage: Eukaryota > Viridiplantae > Streptophyta > Magnoliopsida > Gentianales > Apocynaceae > Cynanchum > Cynanchum wilfordii. The sequence continues at coordinate 80,714 of JAHSUH010000560.1, forward strand.
GCAAACACTTCAGTCCAATAATACAATTGACATTGAAATCTAAGTATTTAAAGACTGATCTCACTGATACCTAGACTCAAGTACTCTGCTGCTACCCAACCCCTAATCCCTTTCGCCAATGTGTCCTACATAAGGTAGAATTCATACTACAGTTCAGGGAATTTATAGGCAGTGTAGGTTCACAGTGGAGGGGGAAAGAAAAAAGATACAGGAAATTATTTATGTTTACTCACTTTTTGTTCATTTGGTGGGAAACAAAAAAGATGTGGATAGAGAGGAAAAAAGAGTCAATGGCTTAATTTTTATCCATATTCTCTATGCTACCAATTTTTTAATGGTAAAAGTGCAGGCAATACCTTGGGAGGGAAGAAATCTTAATGTGGGGGCGGTGATATCTGTTCATTATTTATTTTCCCTTATTTTTATCCAACCAAATGATGTGCATGTACCATTTGTGCACATTTACTTCCCCTCCTATGACTTTTTACATTTAACCCCAACCAACAACCTAGCATAAAATCTGTGTTTCAGACCACAAGAGCAATAGTGAATGATGTATTTGTGCTATGGATAACAGTATTTGGATGTGTAGTGTCCACACATTTCTTTGCCCAGCTCAGTTGGGAGTTTCGGTGTAGTGAAAGTACCTCATTTTCCATTTTATAAGAAGCTAATCTAGCCATTACAACAGCAGCAGTTTCCTGATCAAATCCCTGGACCAACTCCTGCAAGAAAAAAATAATAATAAATAGATAAAAATGAAACATTTTCTGACCAAACAATAATTTTTCATCACTTATTACAAAGTGCAAACCTCAAGAACTGTCAATCATACAAGAGACCATTTTGAGATGAAACATCAGAGTAAATTGATGAGAAGTAGATGGAGCAACATTTGGACACATTGACTAATGATCATTTCACATTTATGATACAAGGACTAAAGAATAGGCCTCATATCCTCTTTTAACTCCTAAATTGGGGAGTGGATTAAAGGGCTCAATTTGAATCAGACCTAAAGAATTGTTTCCATTCTCAAATAATGAATTCATTCAAATATTTTTAGCGCAAAAGTTTCATTCAATTCAAATTTAAGTCTTCCCAAGGCCACAAGTGGGCTGCCCCCATTCACTTTAATTTTTATTCTGAATTTACAAAAGGTCCAACCCTCAAACATAGCCTTGACCTTTTCTAGTAGTGCGAATTATGAGAAATAACACAACATGAGTCATTTTACAGTTAATAACAACAAATATTAATTCAAAAGAGAAAAAAGTATTTTTGCAAAATCAAGAAGTTGCACAAAATTGATTGAATAAATGATCACAGATGTCACCGTTAGAAACTCTCATTCTAAGAAAAGCAAATAAACATACAAACACAAGCATGGTGCATGAAAGCCAAAACCACCATTGAGAACTTGACTTTATGACCTCTTATCTCAGGTGAACCTTCCTTCTAAAGACCATTTTGATTGCTAGCAAAATGTCTTATCGGCCCTCACCCCCCAGATTCTCCAATCACATATTCATATACTCTATCCATTTTTTTACTTGTAACATTGAAGAGGAAACAATGTGTTTTTTTACTTGTCACAGTGACCTTTATTGATATTTTTACCTCAATACCTCTATAATTAATGCTTTACAACTAATGCTTATAATTAGTTCTTTATACAAAAATGTGAAGTCAAAAGTCAAAAGATACCAAAAGGTACATTGCCTGTAAAAAACCGGAGGGAGTATTTCTGTATTGTTTTCTTCTTTATTTTTCTCTTCTACCACCTCAAATCCTACCAGATGTCTTATCCCAGTATCACTTTCCTGTCAGAAGTACTACCTAGTAAAGTGCCAAGCCCATGTACCATAGCTAGTTTTTGGTGTATTCAGGGTTCATAAATGTGAAAAGACATCAATAAACAAATTATAGTTTATAAAAATGTAAAATGGCATGGGACTTAGAACCACATTAGAGTTAGAGTTATCCTAAACCAAAAGGCATAATATTCAAGAGACAACATCTGCAATGTAAGCAAAACCAGGGCTACAGAAACTCTTCAACGACAACATTTGTTCATAAAAATAAAATCTAATCACAACACCAAAGGCCTTTTAATGCTGACAAAACAAACCAATATTATTTATTGTTCAACATCAAAGAAGACAGAACAGGGGGCCTGTTATATACTCGCTCAGTTACCCAAAAAGAGAAAACACAGAAGCAAAGCAACATCAGAATCCTATCTGACAATTTTGAGGTTTAAGTGGTCTGACTGGCTTATTTATTTGCATTTAAATTTGCTATTACACTTAAAACATACAGTTAAGCAACTTCTGAGAAGATTAAACTCAACCTTAGAGTTCATGTCCGTTAAATAAATTTAAATTTGTCAACCTTTCCTAAAATTTAACCACTTAACACACCCGTCACAAGTGGCCCGAACAAAAATTTACATAACGAACCATAACACATGGACAATAATCACAAATGGGTCAAGGGGCAAAGTCAACTCAAGACCTCCCACTCTAATACCGAGTTAAATTGAGTTATATTGCCACTTAAGATAATAGAAAGGGTTAACCACTTAACAAAATCCAATTTTAAAGGGGCCAATGATGAAATCAGGAAACCACGACATTTGCCTACAACCTTATTTCCTTCATCGCTTTCCCCCACTAACATACCACAATCTCCCTATTGATAAAGGAAAATAGATGAGAAATACAATAAAATAACAAGATAAAGCCCTATAAAAAAATATACTACATGGAATGGGGTTTTTGTCATCCTGGTCACATATCCAATCACCCAGAGTTTTTTAGTATCTCGAAGTGACTAAGACAAGGGTTTTCATAAGATCTGATGGAAGAATATAATTAGACTAATATGAAAGATGAAAACAGAAATAAATTTGTCTTATCAAACCTCTGAGCCAACTGAGCTGTCCACCCATCTTCTGGTGATTGTTGTAACTCTTAGCTTCATTAAACCGTCATGATCCTCATAACTGCATATACAGTTAATATGCAGATTCAATTATATTTCTATCTCCAACTATTGGACAAGAATAAAGCAACTCAGCATAAAACTATGAAACGCATTAGTGTAAATATATGCATATATATGTGAAACATAAACCATAAAATCATCATGGTCTAATGAACTAGATGAAACCCAATAAACCAATAGTTTTTGTTACAAGATTAGCAGGAAGGGACAAATTTCAAGCAGTAGAACAATCAAAGGGAGGATTCTCTTGCTACCTCGTAAGAAACTGTAAGTATAGTTGTGGATTTACTCCTGCTGAATCTGATTTATCACTAGATGAAATATCAAAGAACACTGTCAAGCAAGTATTCTTGTCAAGGCTACACATCTTCCAAGCTGTAGTGTTCCCCTCTCCAATGACTGTGTTAGCTACAGCTGGCCCTTTCTGCAAGACTTCAAATGATCAGAATGAACTTTTATGAAAACTTTATGCATGTATATCAATATCCATTGAAAACTGAGAGAAAGCCCCCATTTAGTTAAAAGAAATATTATCCTTAGCAGAGAGAGCTAACCTTCTCAAGAGATGTGCAAGGTCCGAGAACCCCTTGGATTTTCACGTCCTTTGAACAGTTGACCTCAAGTGTGCCACTACCAATGTAACAAATGCAGAACTTAGTCTCAGCAAATTAACTTAAAATATGGTATAAAACAGACAAATGAAATGGGGCACTGAAAGAAGTAATGTACAGTTCCATATATTCCCAAACCTATGAAACAGAGAAGTAACTTCAGCTAACTCTAAGCTCCTTAAATTGGAGGCAATATTCCTTAAAAAGAAGGGTCAAACAACCAGCTTCTCTCTTACAAGGGAAGAGAGTTACGTGAATAATGCATCCCCTAGTAAAAGAGGGTAACGAAGAATATCATTTTAGTGTCAAACTTACCATTATACTCCATAGGACTCCAAATGTATAGAAGAAATAGATTCATACTTAGCTTTTAACAGCCCAAAAAAAGAGGCAGATAAAATTTCCTATCAAGTGGAAGCTTGATTTCTTCAGAATTCCGACAAAAATATGAGATGGATAATGTAGCCCAAATAGGAATTAGACTTTATGATAGCCTTAAAATGTTTTTGCATGCCATCTAGTTAATTAAACATGGGCCTCAAAGTAACTTTAGTCTATTCATGAGGTAAGACAAGCGCATTAGAAGTCTGGCCTTTCTTTTAATGTGTTTGTCATTTCTTTTCCTGTGAGTAAAAAGTTTGTCGATGGGTCTTTTTTCCATATAGAATCATTATACTTCATAATGGAGAACAGGAAAAGGGTAAGAAATTGTATTTCCTAATCAAGCACAGAACCTACAATATAGTAAAAGATTGGAATTAATAGTTTATGTTCCATCATTATTTAGAGTTTAAGAAATTTAGTATGTTCAAGACTAAAAGTTCTAGTAGGTTTCTAACTAAGAAACTGAATTTATAATCTAGCTAGTTTTCTAATATTTATTACATATAGTTTACAAGGCAACTCCCAAGAGTTAAGTAAGGGATGAACAGGCTAAAGGTTTTGATACTATGGCACAAATTACAAGACTTTAAAGCCATATGAGCCTCTCATCTTGATATAAAATCAGTTTCCAAATTTTTCCCTTGAGGACAGGTGAAACTGCAAGGTGGAGCATTGGGAAGCCCTTAATACGCTGTCTATAAAAGAAAAGGTGCAAGTGACTCAAAAATTAGCTATTCAGGGTGTCTGTAGTTACTTTATGATTATTTTGGTCCTTTCTCTTGAGGTGAGCTAATGAGTCGGAAAATTAGCTATTCAACTAGTGATCAAACAATATTTAGGAGGGAATTTGCTCAGTATGAGGCATGACATTGCTTTGAGGATTTCGGGCCAAATTTTTGGGTTTGGGAGATTTCATAGTGTCTCTAATAGCTATTGATCTTGTGCCTATGTAATTATATGTATACATTCTATGTAGCAAATATAATTTCCCATCACTTCACCAGTTTTATATTATGTAGTTTCTAAATCCATTCGTCTATTTGGGATCTGATCAAATTACTAAAATAATAATGGCTGCCTAATGTCATCATGATGCATCAAAAGAAAAGGCCAAACATCATGTTTCCCATAACTTAAAATATAACAACAAACTAAAGAATGGAGAAAGATACATCAAAAATACTAATTCTACAAGTTCTTCCCATGTATAAAGAAAATGCAGTTTTTAAATTCTAAAAGCATGAAACTTACTTGAAAGAGAGCCCAAGAGATTGCTCCCCACCTTCAAAAACCCGCCTGAAGGAGTCTTTGAAGACAGAATGACCAAAACTTTCAGCTAAAACAACTAATCCACCAGTCCTTTCAATAGCAACCTTCATCTCAGCAACTCCAACCTGGAAACATATGACATTTTCATGTTCAATCATGAGCAAACGACATGAATAAAAAAGAACTCCACAAATGAAGAACTAAAAATTGGAACTTTTCTCATGCAGACAAAAGAAAAGCAAGCTATTTACCATATCCCATATACAAATCTGACCATATTCCACAAGAAACGAAGACCTCCAGATTTATAATAATAAAATTTTACATATTCCATTAATGTTTTACAACCTATATTCATTAATTAGTAATCCTTTATAAAGAATGTGAAGTCAAGTCAATAGATATTTTTATTTTTTAAACCAAAAGTCACCTCAATTTAGAATTTTCTTAAAAAGTATGAAATCTTGCCATTAGACAAGGAAAAAAAAAAGAAGAGTATACAATTTAACCTGCAATTTAAAAATTTTTAGTAATACCAAATAATAAAAAGGGTGGGCAAGGAGATAATGTGATGAGGCACTTAGGAATTTCATTGAGTAATCCATGTATGGTATTTCTTTTCAATTTATATGTTTTCCTTGTTTGAATGCAAAAGCATTAACAAAATTAACATCTATGAGTAATAAATTTTTTTTTTTAAACTTTGCATTGATCTTGATTGTGTATATTTTTTTTTTTTTTTTTTTATTTTGCAGATTAAATTCTGCCTTATTCCCAACCTTCTTTGCATGACTTGCCTATATATTCTGGAAAAAGAATTTTATTAAATCAGTAAATTTAGAAAGATAACTTACATACTAATTGACCCTTGATCCAAAATGTGAATTCTTATAAAATCTTAGCATAGACCCAAAAAATGGAGAGCAGAGTCACACTAGGTTGATTCAACATGTTTGCCAACATAACAATCAACGGGGAAATTGACACATATAACTGCATAGAGAAAAAGAATCTGCCTTCATAGAAATTTTACTATGCGTAAGGGAAAAGCAATGGAAACTAAATCACTTTTACAAACACATGAAAATGAGTAAATGTTAAAACCAATAGAGATTAGGGAAATGTAAACCCCCTAGTTTACATCAGAAAAGAAGTGAAAAAACCAATAGTGTAATATCAGTGAGAGCACTGGACCTAAAGCATTAGACACTTGCATCCAAAATGAATAGTGCAGAACATAAACAAACAGGAGCATAACCAATTTAAACCTGATCAAGAGCTGATGCAAAAACATCCAAGACATGACCCTGATTGACCAGCTGCTTTGCCAATTCTTCAAAGAAGTTAACAGCTTTTTTAAAATATGGTGCTGCATCTTTGTCTAGATCTTTGTGCGAACGAACTGGATCCGATAAATCTTTTGAAACAATCTAGTAATGAAAGAAATCAGCATTATATAATTGTTAATGGTTAGATCTTGTATAGTATTCCCAAAGAGTAAGAACAATTGTAGAAAGTACTCAAGATTAGCAATTGCCCACTGCTCAATCTCAATCAGGTTGGCAGGAGTGTAGTAAACTACTAGTAATAATATACTAAGTATGTTGAATGAACAGTCCTTGGCTCAGCAGAGAAAGGTTAGGAACAGAAGAAAAGCCAAATTTATACAACATCAAATAATTTCAGGAAAGCTATCTTAACATATTTGGCTGTGATGGAAAAATATACAGCTCCGATACCAGAAACAGTATAGCTTAGCTACTACATGCACCTGATCTATACAAAGGTGCTAGTAAATCATATAAAGGCTCAGTGCATAAAATGATGCTTTCACAATGATCTCATCTTGCATTGCCTCAAAGCTCAATAGTATTTTTCTTTTTAATGAAATAAACAAGAAGAATAAGGAATGTGAAATAGTGAAAGCCTTGACAGTAATTTGCAGCCTTATTAACACAATCAAGGTGATAACTGATACACATCTAATCATGATATTTCGTCTCATCAGTAAGAATTTCTTCATAATTGTAAAAAAGAATAATCAAGAAATCAGACAAATATAGCTATAAATTTTAGCTACTAAAAACTAGAACAAGAAACAATAGAGAAGAAAGGAAAGAACTTTACTGCTCCAGGCCCTTCTGTGCAAGGTCCGCCCACTAATGCTATAATCCTTCCACTAGAATTTGCTGCACAAGCTGCAAGTAAACCTGCTGCTACACTCAACGCCACCCCAGTGCACCTTCTCGCTCTGTTCCCTGGTGGTACAGGCCATTTATCCGTCTCCAAATTATCCAATAACTACAAAATTTATTTACAATTCTCATCCATTAGACTTTATCTTTTTATTTTTATATTAAAACAAAATCTCTATAAAAATTTAATACATCAAAGAAAACACACCGCATCAAGTTTATACTCAGAGTCAGAAGAAAGCAAGAAAAACTTAGGAATATGCATTCCCGCAGCACCAACAGCGCCCTTCTGAATCCCCATTGCAGGCTGTCTACCGGTAAGAGAACCAGTAACGGGAAGATTCAGCTGTTGCAAAATCTGATCTTTAGACAATTCCTTGGACCCTTTAAACAGGAAGGCCTTATCAGCATCGTCAAATCCGAGCTCCTGAACGTGCACCTGAGTCCCATAAGAAATAAACCCCACCTTAGCTTTCTCGGGAAGCATTCCCAAGGCCCTTCTTAAGGCCGATTTTGCAAATTCCAGTTCTTCCTCTAGCATGCACGTATCCAGCACGAACAAATAAGTGGGCCACTTAGCAATATCATCAGCAGGATTAGGGTTTTGATGAGGGTTTTGCTGCGGAATAAATGGCTGCTGCAAAGAGTACTGGACCGTGGTAAATTGAGGGTAAAGCTCAGCTGGAACATTTGTTTCAGAAATTGAGGCATAATGCTGGGGAAAATGGTTCCGCTGGAAGCAAAAAGGGCAGATCCAAATCAAAGCTTGGAAATCAACCCGGCAAAAAGGGTTGAGGACAGCGGTGCAGGTTTTACATTTCAGCGGTGAATATGGCAGGGATGGTATATCCACGTTTGGACGGATCGGAGAGAAGGAGGCGGCAAGTGGGATCACACACTTGCTCAATTCGACCTTGGTCCGAGGCCAAGCATTCCATGACATACGAACTCCATCAATCCCCTCAGGATCCGTCTGCGCCAACTCAGTCGCCATGATCAAATTCTCTGTGATCTTTCAAAGTTTTTTTTTTTTTTTTACCTTTTTCTTTTTTATTTTTTCGCAATAAGGAAAAAAAGGTAAAAAAAAAAAATAGAGAATTCTAGGGTTTTCAGTTTCAATTTCGATTGAATTTCGGAATTGGGAACGAATTGAGCCGACCCCAGAAAGGATGGGGAAGACACAGAGAGATGGGGATTTGGAGGAGGCTGTGGGGCGGACTGAAACAAGGAAGAAGATAGTCAAATGAGAAACACACCTTCGTTAATTGACGTAATTGCCGTGGGTTTTTTTTTTTTTTTTCCTTTAATTTTTTTCCCTTAGGCAAAAAAATAAAATAGAAAAGCAATAAATAAGTACTGTATTTTCTCAAAAAAAAAAACTATAAAATATATATATTATATTTGTTGTAGGACCATCTAAGGATATTGCGGGTTGAACCATTTCATGTGATTTTTATGAGTTTAAAATGCGTATCGAGTAAAATTTTTTGTTTAATAACCGTTATGTAGATTTCTTAAGATGAGTTATGTGGGACTCTAAATCACAATAAAAGTAATATTATCTACATTTATTAGTTGAAAATTTTATTTATTAATTTTTTAAATTAATGATGTAGTAAATACTTTTTTAGTCTCAAATTAAATGGTAAAAGATTAATAAAATATAATTCTTACACAAGATTAATGTGGTAATTTTACTTACCACCTTTATCACCACATTACTTAGGCAAATCAATCAACACTGGGTGAAACTTTAGGATGTTCTAGATTTGGTATTAACCATGTGGTAGAGTGATTCATGTCTTTCAAAATTATTTTTCATACAAAAACTGTTGGAATATTTTCAAAATATTATAATAGTTCCGATAATGGTTATGTAGTTTAATAAATCAAAACTCAGAAGAGTTTGATTTTGAAAAGATATTATTAAAGATAATATATTATTTTAAATAATAAATTATCCGAAAAGATATGTTTATCAGAGGGATATATCTTTATCTAAAATATATATCGTATGTCATTTTTATCCATATATATTATTGATATTGATATGCAAAATATATGAATATCAACAATAGGAATAACATATTATCAAAAGTTTTGCATAACATCAAACACTCTCCTAGTTATTTATCTTCATTGTATCTTAAAGGCAGATTGTATAGAACAAATATTGTCTTTAGGAAAGGGAATCCGATACACGCTTTGAAGCCAGTTTTGTTTATTGTTTTTACATTTCTTTATGTCCTATTTTTCTCCAACATTCTAAAGGCAATATTTGCAAATAAGAACAATAGTGTCAATGATGGAAAGTTATATATGACAGAAAGTTAAAAGCTTTGAAGGAGGAGAATTAGTCGATTCCAGCAGGAACAAATATTCATATCAAAGAGGTAAATTAAAAGTTGAGAATCGAGTAAACAAAAGTAATGTAAATAATTATTTGGAAAAATGGTTACTATTAAATATATTGAATAATTAAAATAATCCTAAGATATTGATTAAGAGGAAATATTCCTAAGTCTTGATTGATCGGAAAGTTTGATGAAAATGTTCATCATGAAAACCTATATCAAATTTGTAGGTTTGAATATTTAGATATTCTTATATCTATAAAGATAGATGTCATAATCTATTGTAGGAGGGATTCATTTAAAATAAATAAATCAAATGAAACCCTTTATATTAAAGAAGTAAAAAGCAGAGTGGTATCATTGTTGAAATATGCAAAGTAAATGCATATGTAATATGAAATTTGAATCTAAATTCTGCTATAATTACTTAGAGATTTATTCTCTGTTATAATTATAGATTATGTGCAATAAACAATAATCTAACGGATTTATTTACAAAGTCTTAACAAGAAAGATTGTGAATAAAGATTAAAAGGGATGATTTAAAGCCTACTTCAACAAATTACCCATGACAGAACCTCTACTTGACGCTGGTACTACGCCAAATCTCAAGTTCAAAGAGTAAAAGTATGTCATTAGTGTAATTGCAAGCATTATGTTTTATTTATTTTTCATCCCAAGGTTGATTAATGCTTGCTATCTGCATTGAAAGGAGGGTGAATTTTAAATTCTTAATGAATCTATAGTCAAAGGAAGATAAAGACAAGAAAATTTGTCAAAGTGTCATAGATGTAGGGTACTTGATATAGATTCACCTATATGAGTGTGAAGTTAGTCACTTCAAAGAATTCAAAGGCTTTATTCTATACACTCATGAAGGCAACAAGATATAAAAGTTTTTCAATTTGAGCAGTGTTTTGATGTAATAAGTTTTATGTGTGGTTGTATCTACAATATATCAATAAAGACATTTGGTTCAAAGTTTTTACTACCAATTTGTTTAGATATATTGTATTGATCTTTCACTAAGTAAATGTTCAAATCGCAAGATACTTTTATTTATGCATATAACTTACATAATTTTTGTGAATGTTTATTAAAAAAAATTGAAAATGGTGGGGGGATTGTTGGAACATTTTCAAAATATTATAATAGTTCGATAATGGTTCTGTAGTTCAATGAATCAAAACTCGGAAGAGTTTGATTCCGAAAAGATATCTATTAAAGATAATATATTATTTTAAATAATAAATTATCCGAAAAGATATGTTTATCGGAGGGATATATCTTTATCTAAAATATATATCGTATGTCATTTTTATCTATATATATTGTTGATATTGATATGCATAATATATGAATATCAACAATAGGAATAACATATTATCAAAAGTTCCGCATAACATCAAACACTCTCCTAGTTATTTATCTTCATTGTATCCTAAAGGCAGATTGTATAGGATAAATATTGTCTTTAGGAAAGTGACATCCGATACACGCCTTGAAGCCAGTTCTGTTTATTGTTCTTACATTTCTTTATGTCATATTTTTCTCCAACATTCTAAAATGTGTTATTTATTAGAGTAGTGTTTTGATGTAATAAGTTTTATGTGTGATTGTATCTACAGTTTATCAATAAAGACATTTAGTTCAAAGTTTATACTACCATTTTATTTAGATATATTGTATTGATCTTTCACTAAGTAAAGGTTCAAATCGCAAGATACTTTTATTTATGCATACAACTTACATGATTGAAATAACTTGTTTATTTTGAAAATGGCGGGAGATTGTTGAATATTTTCAAAATATGAACAATGAGTTTGATTCAATATGAATCATGGTTGGTACAAAAGTGTTGTACGTTTCCGTAAAAGATAATATTATTTTAAATGAAAGGATACTATCCAAAGAATACGTATCTATCGGAAAGCCATCTTTCAAGTTTATAAATATTATGGATATTGATTCTGCAGGATTAATATCAAGAATAACGCTATCAAAAGTTATCGGAAAACAATTCCAGTCAAACACTCATAAAACAATTATATTTTCATTGTATCTTAAAGGCAATTTGTATAGTGTGAGCCACAAGGGTGGTCATTTAGGAAATTGAGGAAATATAGTTTGTGGTGGTTGAATTGCTTTTGGGCAATTTGTATATGTTCATTTTTATATCTAACAAAAACTTGTTGCACAAACTCCTACGAAAACGGATTAACATGGTGCTAGCTCTTTTGAAAGAAGGATGTAGGTAACCAATCAGATCTTGATGCTTTGTGTTTCCCCAATTAGAACATCACTATATTAATTTTATATTCCATAACATGGCAATTCAACCACCACAAACTATATTTCCTCAATTTCTGAAATGACCACCCTTGTGGCTCACAACGAACTAATGGATCCTTTGAGTACAGTTGTTTGTAGAAGGACTTGACTAGTTCTTGTAGGATTTTTTCATTTGAGCACCAAGTTCCATCCAAGAGTTGGATTTCTCTAGTTTTATTTCTTCACCTTCATTCTATGACACTGGCATGAAAATATTTTGTATTATGTTCATCGTCTCCTATCCATTTAGATTGAGCATTTTGTCTCATGTAACTTTCCTCCCAAAGGAGAATAGTATTTAGCTCATCCATTAATTTTCCCTCTAAGTTTTCTAAGGAATTAGTGTGATATTGTTCCAGCCTTTTCTAAATTCCAAACAACCTGGCCAAGCACCGTCGTTTCCTTTGAAATATGTTGCCAAAAGTATGGTCATTCCACTACATAATCTTGCCTTTAAACTGCTCCATGTTGTGGTATAAATTTCATGGTTCCCTAATCTAGAATTGCTCCACCGTTGCGTAAATTCTAGATGTTGGAACCAAGATTAGAGGAAGCGGAACCCTCGATACCGATACTCCTTCAGTTGCTGTGAATTTATAGAATTAGAGAATGATGATTATATTTGATTCGCGGTAAGTGTTTGACAATCTCCCGTTCAAAGAGGTGATTCCATTTTACATTGCACTAAGCTTAATCAATTCTTCCATATTTTGATTGTAACCCTACGACAATTTGTCCCAATGAACTCAATTTCTTGAAAATCCAAGGACAGTAGCTGGCAGTGGCCAATGGTGTCTAATAGTTTATAACCCATGGATGGATTAACGGTCACCCACCCTACTTATCTTTTGCCTCAATGATTTGGTTAAAATAGCCGATGAGGGTCCAAGGAATTTTAACACAATTATCCATGTATTTAATATAGTTCCATAATTCTTCTCTAATGCCGGAATAGGGGATGCATACATGACGGATAGTAGCCAACTTCTACTATCTTCCTCTTGGACCATAACACAAAGCATTTATTCTTGTATGGTAATTTTCTCTACTTGTATTGCCTCCCTACCCAAAAATAACCTTATGCCCCTTACAAATTTGCCAGCCTCAACTGCGATCATGTTAGTGAGATATGTGCTAGCATATATTTTATAATACTGCTACTATGTACCCGTGTCTCTAAAAGAGCCACAATTGATGGTTTATGTAACTCGATCATGTCCTTCAAGTGTAGTAAGGTTCCCCTAGTACTTGACCCTGACAATTCCACACAAGAGTCTTATTTATCATAGAGATAGTTGGAGAGTTAAGAGGAGGTATGTCTTATGATAACTCTACTTAGTAGAGTTATTTTGATACTTCTTTACTTATATTTTATTCAAGAATGGAAGATTTTTTTTAAAAAAAATTTCTGATTAAATTTGTCTCTAATTCCATATAATTATTAATTAGCCCCCGACAAATCTTTATCTTTGATTTTTGAAGCAATTACTAGAGAAATTGAGCATTCAAGAATTATTTTGAAGGAAAATGATTGGGCTTGATTTGATGGGTTGATTTTTAAAAATAAGAAGAAAAAGAAATAAATAAATAAATAAGTCCAAGTCCATGGAGGGTAAGTCTCTAGAAGTGTGGATTGAAGAAAAAGAAATAAGGGAAGTATGAGAATTCAATTTTCTGGAATTCAATTTTGGGGAGTTGATAGCAAGAGTTAAAAAAGAAAAGGAAAAGAGAGAAATTTCCCAATTTTGAAAAAGGGTAGAGATATCAATTCCAAACATTGAAAAAGAAAAAAAAAAGAAAAAAAAAATGGATAAGAGTAAAAAAAAGAGAAAAGAGAGAAGATTTCCTAATTTTGTAAAAAAAAAATAGAGATATCAATTCCAAACCTTGGGAGATTACAAGTTGATCAATTGAAAAGAAATGAAGTAGTGTTGGGAATTAAAGAACGAGGCTAGAAGACAAATCGGACTAAGACATTAGTTTGCTTTCAATTTCTATCTTTTATATGTAATTTCGTCTAAGTCTTTCCTAAATTTCAGATTATGAATTATTATTACTTGGGTGATTTTGAACATATGATGATGGATTGAATTTTATTAAACTAGATTGATTCAAACCCTGTGAACTTTTGTTTTATTTGTTGTTTATGCTAAAGGAAAGATTTTTATTCATTCATATGTGTTTTAATTTAATTGTTGATATTGGTAAACTATCTGTGTTCAACAATAGAGTTAATTTTCATATCCGAGAGGATTGAGATTAACAGACTTAGCATTTGAATGGTGTGTGCTTGAATTAATTTGGTAAATATTAATTCAAAATTGTAAAGATATAAAAATATATCACTACCACACATAGTCTTTTAGAAATTGAGTCATAAACTGCATTCCGAGAATTAAGTTAGTATAGAGATATGTAATTTTTTTTCTTTTTTTGGTACTCACTTGGGGCGTCCGGTGTCCCCACCTTTTCGATGAGACTAATCCGGACTCGGCCTGCAGAGCTCTCGCAGAGTTCAACTCTTACTCAAGGGTTAGGGCTTGGCCCTCGACCATCCGAGAGATATGTAATTTGATTTGCAATCAGACAAAGAAATTAGACCTAACGTCTCCAAAACCAAGTCCATTTTTGTTGTAGTTGCCCACTGGCGCTATTAGCCAACGCTGTTCATTGTCTGCACTGGGCCTCTTGTGGAAGGTCCTAGGTTAATGTCCATGTTTGCAATCTCACCTTTATCAACTGGGCCCACTTTTGGATTATTTGTTATTAGTGATGGGCCAATAGGTGTGCTTGGGGCAGCCTTGGCCCGATACTTCATGTGGTGGACATCTTTGTTGGTACTAGGGCTAGGCTACCTCCCCTCCATGTGGTTACTATCAATGACTTGGGCAATTAGGGGAAAATAAAAGGGTCATTTCACATATTAGTCTTATTAAAGCTTATCCATAGGAGCCATTATTTTCTAGACTCCCTCTTCATTACTCTTTCATCTCATTAAAGAATAAGGAGACTGATTAGAAATTGACATGTGTAGATCATATTGCTTGTTATCTATGTTACTTACCGGACTTAATCTATGTCATTCAATTATGTTGATGTACGTAATCATTTAGTGTTTAATTGCGATTGTATGGATGCCCTTTTGGTTCTCTATTGATATGATTGATGAACCAAATTGATATAGAATGTATGTAGTAATGATAGCAAAAGTTTGAGAGTTCATAAAGGAGTCGTTCTCTCTCTAGAGTAGAATTCTCCCTCATCTCTCTAAAGTGATGATCTCTTCCTAGTTCATCTAGCTCATTTTGCTGCAACAATTTCAGCTCTTTTTCCTCATCTTTAATTCACATTTTTATTCCCATCTTTGTGCGTTCTTTATCTCCACCAACCGGATCCTCTCCACATTCAAAGCTACTCATCATGGTGGACCAAGAGGCCCTTCTTGACCTAACATTTAATGATTCAAGTACTACGAGAAAATACCAATAAAATCTGATTGGGAAGCTCCTAACACACAAGACAGTTAACCATACCGCTTTTGTCTCCATTATATCTGTTGCTTGGAATATGGGACAAAATATTCACATCAAACCTTTGGATAAGAATATGATCTCATGTACGTTCAAGAAACAAGAAGACATGGTGAAGTTTGAAAACATTGGTCCTTGGTCTGTGAAAGGTGCCATTCTCAACTTAAAAAAGTGGAGTCCTAATCCGAACTTGGAAGAAATCGACTTTTCGGAATGTCCTTTTTGGATCCAAGTGCATAACTTGCCTCTCAACCGTATAAATCGGGACAATGCTACCAAAATAGGTAACTTCATCGGCAAGGTCCTACAAAGTGAGGATGATTCTACATCCTACCACCCGCGTAAGTTCATCAAAATAGAGGTCAATGTAGATACCCAAAAAGCACTGAAAGTTGGTTGCTTTATAACAAGAGAAGATGACACCAAACTGTGGGTTGCCATTCGGTATGAACACCTCTCGATTTCTGTTATGGTTGTGGCAAAGTTAGCCACACAGAGCAAGCATGTACTGAACCGGCTTCAACAGTAAACACTACACTCAGTCAACAAGGTTTTGGCCCATGGATGAGAGCTTCATCTCATAAACAAGCAAGAACATTCAAGGAAACACCAAGCAAAACCTCCTCCACTAGAAAACCAGAGTCGGAAAACCGGAATGAAGGTTGTAATGACAAGACAGAACACATCAGTACGGAGCCACCTCTATTACAATCCCCAAGGTATGAACCTGCTACATCCGATCTTAGTACCATTACTGTCGGATCCCCCCTACCCAATACTTCAATCTGCTCCCCTTCCCGCAAAAAAGATGACTTGTCTCAAAGTCCTAGAAACCAACCTGACAATAATACCCCCTTTATTCCTCTCAAGGTCAACCCCTACCCTAACTCACTTGAAACCCCATGCACATCCCCTCCCCTGCTTCATTATTACTCTACCCCATATGACATAAGCCCACCCCAAACCCCTCTGCATTTTCACAACCAGCCCAAACCACATCTCAGCCCGGACCACTTTCCTATACCAGTGAACAAAAAATGGGCCTACCTTCCATCCCCTTCTGGACCGAAAAAAAGAAAACATCAATTGGACTTCCCGGAAGCCACTATCTTCTCTTCCTTCTCACAACTCCATATCCAGCCACCCATCATAAACACTCCCACTGAGCCCAGTAACTCTCAGCAATCTGCCTCATAAATGATTACGGAGGAAAGGGTCATCATCGGACACAGACGATTCCTGCATGTAAAAAGACAAGCTAGAGAAATCAGACAACCAATTGTTGCAGATATTGTAGAATCGGACTTTTTAGACACAAGTACATAACATGACTAATACTAAAGCGGAGGAGGCGCGCTATAGCATGCCCCCCACCTCTCAATGAATGGAATAACATGGAATTGTCGAGGGCTCGGTCAATCTTCGACAATTAGAAGTTTGAGAGGTTTTATTACCACTCATAGACCTGGTTTTATTTTTATTTCTGAAGTTAAGAGTAACAACAGTGAGAAAATTGGAAAGCTTGTAGTTAGTTAAGGTTTTCAGCATTTTGAATTTGTCCCAGCTAGAGGCAGAGCAGGTGGTTTGCTGCTGGCTTGGAAGTCTGTTTTTACTTTCAAAGTTATTGTCACTCATTCATCCTTCATCAATTGTCTTGTGTTCCCAAAAGGAGACTCTAATCATTGACAACCGACATGTGTTTATGGTCCCCCATCCCCAAAGCACATCGCCAATAGTTTTGGGACAATTTGGACAACATTGGAGAATCACATAATGGAGCATGGCTACTTATTGGAGACTTTAACTCACTTATTTCCAGTTCAGACAAACCGGGAGAAAAATCGGTTGCTTCCTCCAATAATAGGGGCCTTAGGAGAGTTATGGATGATTTTGGTTTGATAGACCTTGGATTTGAAGGTCATGCCTACACTTGGAATAACAAGAGAGGGGGTCTTGCCAACATTCAAGAGAGGATGGACAGTGGCATAGCTAATGCAGAATGGAAACTTTTGTTCCCAGAGGCCACTATCACTCACCTAGTGGCACTAAATTCGGACCACAAACCGTTACTTCTCCAATCTAGCCCTCAAGTGATACCTTTACCTAAACCTTTCAAATTTGAATCCATGTGGATTGGACACATAGATACTGCCCTTGTCATTGAAGAAGCGTGGAACAGACACTCCCCTTTTCTCGTCCAGGTGAAGACTACTAAACTTGCTTTGAAAGTATGGAATAAGACTGTCTTTGGTAATATCCACACTCGGGTTAAAAATCTTAGAGATTCTATCAATGATCTCCAATTCCAAACCCAAGATACCTCAACCTTAAGAGCTGAAAATGTACTGCAAAAAGAGCTAGACGAATTATTGAAGAGAGAAGAGTTCCTTTGGAAGGATAAAGCCAAATTCAAATGGCTTGAAGAGGGGGATGCAAATACTCGTTTCTTTCATCTAACCACCCTTATTCATTGCAGGTACAATTCCATAAATTTTATTGTTTCTTCTAATAATATTTGGTTAACCGGAAGGCGGGACATTGGCATGGCATTTCAAGAATATTTTGCAGGACTTTTTACCTCATGTGATCCTCAATTTCCGGAAGACTTTCAGGGGCTCATCCAATCTTCTATAACCCAAGAGGACAATAGGAAGCCGACCATCACTCCTACAGAGGATGAAATCCAAAGAGCAGTTTATTCTATGGGCAGTCATAAGAGCCTTGGGCCAGATGGAATGACGGTGAATTTCTATAAGACATACTGGGGAATTGTTAAGGCAGTGATATGCCAGATTTATATCGTGTTTTTAAGGGGTAATTATGTTTAAATATGTTTAATTTAAAGTCTAATAAGACTTAATTAAATGGAAATTACGCAATTTTGCTATGTTTTCGCTTTTTGGAAGTTTTAGGACTGAAATTGAAGAAATGAAGAAATCATGGACTAAAAGTGCAATTTTTGGAAAAATGTTCAACACAGGCGTGTTGAAGACACGCGACACGGGCGTGTTGCTGCCCGTGTTGCAGCCCGTGTTGAAGGCAGTTTTGGCGTCCCACATCGAATTTTCCCCCTTTTCGGCTCCCTTTTCTACTCCTATAAATAGAGGCAGCAGCCAAGCCTTTGGAATGAACCACTAACCCACCAGAGAGTGTAGAGTGCAGAGAATTTGAGGGATTCCGAGTCTCCACTCCCGTGGATTTTTAGAAATTACCCTCATAGTTAAATATTTTCTGGTTATTATATTTTTCTTCTTAGCTTAGGGTTTGAGTCTCGACCATAAGAGAGAGCTCTATAGCCTAGTAGGAAGGCTAGTAGGGTTCGTGAAGAATCGGAGGTCAAGTCCCGCCGTCGAAGTAGTGACAACCAAACGGCAACTTTTCTTTTCCCTCTTCTCAAGTCTATTATTTTTCGTTCTTTATTTACTATAACTCTGTCTCATGAGATTCTTTTATTATTAATGATACAATTAGAGCTTTTATTAATTTCCCGGGAAGGATACTGTTTGTGATTATCATTGTGATTATTATTGCTTTATGCTTTCAACTTAGTTTCTTATTCAATTTATGTCATGACATATAGGTTTGCATCTAGTTGAGCATATAATTGGAATAAGTAATTAATTGACGGTTTGTTAAGGAGACCCGACCATAGGAGAATTAATGAATTGCCGGATTAGGTGTAATAACTTGCATCGACCATAATGATTTTAGGCAGCCTAATAATCTTGAGTTAGTAATCAATGCAAATCTTAAGATTAACTTATTAAATTCACGACTTAATAATTAATCTACAAATGTTTAGGATTACTTGCAACGACCCGTATTGAAGTAATCACATTAGATAACTCGGGTACGGTAGTAAAGTTAATATTAATCACAATTGCCTTAGATCTGCTTAAAGCTACATCTTCGAATATGGTCATTCTAATTGAATCATCGGACTGAATAAGAATCCTAAATCATATCTGTTTCAATTCTATTTATGTTCTAGCAACAATCTCATGAATTGATTCTTGTCCTAGGGTTAACTTTTGTTAATAAATTCTTGTCATATTTAATAATTGCTTATAACTGTTGTCAACGCCTTTGGGTCTATACGATATTTTATAAATTTAAAATAGTTGATGCTTCCATGTTACTATCTGCATACGATAGGTACTCTGCCTTAGATTTTGGTTATTTAAGTGACAACCTATTTGTTTTGCTTGAATTAATCTCAATCATAATCTATGCTAAAAATATAGTAACCAAAATTCACATCAGGCAGTAGTGGTGGCGGAGATACAAGATGTGTTCAACACAGGAACACTCAAAGCCGCTCATAACCACACTTTTCTGGCCATGATACCTAAGTCTTCCAATGCTTCTAAAGTAGACCAGCACCGTCCTATTGCACTATGCAATGTTTTTTACAAAGTGGTTACAAAGATCATGGTTGGGAGACTAAGAGATCATCTTGAAAGAATTATCCATCCTTGTCAAGCTACTTTTATACCCCATAGGTCTATTAATGACAACATCATTATCAATCATGAGGTAATACATTTCCTTAGAGGGAAAAGGGGAAAAAGGGGTTTATGGCCATCAAGATTGACCTAGCCAAAGCCTATGATAAAGTTGAATGGCAAGTTCTCACTAATGTTCTTCACAGATTTGGTTTTGACAACAAATTCACTCATCTAATTGGCAACTGCATTTCCTGCCCTTACTTTTCTATTCTTATTAATGGCTCTCCTTTTGGATATTTTCAAGAAGGACGTGGGATTAGACAAGGGGATTCACTATCCCCTGCACTTTTTACTATCTACTTTGATTTGTTATCCAGGATTATTGCTAGAGCGGAGCAAGAAATGAAAATCAGCGGAATTAAAGTGTCTAGAGAGAGCCCTAAAGTTACACATCTCATGTATGCGGACGACCTTGTGATCTACTGCAAGGCAACGATGGAAGAAGCTACTGAGGTCACTAAATGTCTAGATATTTACAGTGAGTGGACTAGACAACAAATAAATTGGAGTAAATTTGCTATTCACTTTAGCAGGAATGTGACGAGTCAGCAAAGAGGAGAAATCACTAGACTTATGGGCATACAGGAATGTACACACAACGCAAAGTATTTGGGACACCTTTTTTGTCAATTAAAATCCAAGTTAGATGCTTACAAGGAAACATTAGAGGAACTGGAGAACAAGTTAACAGGTTGGAAGCAAAAGACACTTTCTATGGCAGGAAGGTTAGTGTTGGTCAAGGCAATAGCTCAAGCTATCCCAACATTTGTGATGCAAGTAATTCAGCTCCCTAAACAGATGCTAGCTAAGATGGATAGGAGGATAAGGGATTTTTTCTGGGGGCATAAGGATGAGAAGAAACACCATCTTTACCTTAAATCTTGGGACACGGTTTGTTGACCTAAGACAGCAAGAGGACTTGGGATCAAGAGGATTGAGGATCCGAACAAGGCATTGGTCACAAAACTAGCCTGGAACCCGGCAACTCCTACACAGAAGACTTGGACAAAACCGATCAAAGCCAAATATTTGAGAGGTAGGCAGATTCTAGATGTACAAAGGTCTAACACTACTGTGTCATGGATATGGGGAAGTATCCTACAAAGTATTACAACTCTTAAGGCTGGAGCTTGCTTTTAAGTAGGAGCTAAATTTGTCCTTAACTTAAAAAAGGACCCTTGGCTCCCCTCTGCTCATAGCTTCAGAATTCTTCAGGACATGGCAGTACCGGATCACATTACTTTGGTGAGGGATCTTATGATTGATGATGGCACCCGATGGAACACTACCATGATCTCTTCTATTTTCCCTGACCCTCTCAAAGAAGAGATTATGAATACTCCAATTTTTGAAATGGAGCAGGAAAGCCTTGTGTGGACTCCCTCCACGACAGGGATTTATAGTCCAATCTACACAAAGGTTGATTATGCAGCAGAATGGAATTAGTTTCGATATTTCTACACGACAAAAATGGAAGACAGTCTGGGATTCAAAGTTGCACAATAGACACAAGGTCCTAATCTGGAGGATGATGAGTAATGCACTGCCTACCCTAGAGAGAATTCAACAATTCACACATAGCCAAGACTCTACGTGCTACCTCTGTCAACAAGCACCAGAAAGTCTTAGCCATCTACTACTTCACTGTCCCCTAACCAAATTCCTGTGGTGGACTTCCCCTTGGAAACTCAAAATTGAAGATTTCAGTCATATAGACACAGAACAGTGGATCCAATTTATACTAGGTAACAACAACAATATCCCCTTGCATGCGGAAGAAAGAGAAAAAGTGATACATTTTTTTGTCATTGCCTTTGAACAGAGTTGGATGGAAAGAAATAAAATATGGAGGGGAGCACAGAGAACAGAATGGTCTACAATTGCAAACATTACCCATAGAAATTCACGGAAGAATTGGAGAGCCGCACAAAGGAAGTCCAGAAGGAGGGGAAATTTACCTGGGGGGTCTCTGCTTGAACGCTGGGAACCACCGTCTGCTGGGGAGCTAAAGATGAACTTCGACGCAGCCCATAAAGATGG
Organism: Cynanchum wilfordii; assembly: GCA_025388415.1. Taxonomy (NCBI): domain Eukaryota; kingdom Viridiplantae; phylum Streptophyta; class Magnoliopsida; order Gentianales; family Apocynaceae; genus Cynanchum; species Cynanchum wilfordii. The sequence goes on from JAHSUH010000560.1 coordinate 102,945, forward strand.
GAAAACGACAACCGGTGTTGTGCTTAGAAATTCTCGGGGCCTTGTACTAGGAGCTTGGGCTAACCACTTCAGCTCCAAGAACCCTTTTTGTGCCGAAGCTGAAGCGGCTACTCAAGCTCTCAAGACAACCAATGATCTAAAGCTCGACAGAGTGATTTTTGAAGGGGATGCGTTGTATGTGATACTGGCTTTACAAGGTTTACCCCAATTTGAAGATTCGAGAGCAAGACAAAGGATTGAGGAAGGCAGACGTCTCCTAGATGCTAAAAATTTTGGTTTTTAAATTTCATCCCTCCCAACTGTAACTCTTGTGCTCATGTTTTGGCGAAGTGGGCGTTCCACTCAAATTTTAGAGGTGATGTGGATCCTACCGTGTTAGCTAATCTAGTACACGGGTCGGATTCTTAGTTTGGTAATTTGGTAGTTTGCTCTTTTATGTTGTATTTTTGTTTTATTCTCCTTTAATGAAGCCAGCTTGCAAAAAAAAAAAAAAAAAAAAAAAATCGCTCATATGTGCATATTTAGCTTAATTGAGAAATTCTTGGATTTATTTTAATAAATCGCTCATATATATATATTATATTTAAAAAGCTATCATATTTAATTGGACCCAACTAAAGTGATATAATAAAATTATGGAGTTATAAATATATATATATATATATATATAAACCATAAAACCATTGGACTTTATGGTTTTTTATGATTTTGTTATATTCCTATCCTGTTAAGAATTAGCCAAGAATCTTTTGGATTTTATGGTTTTATTATTCTATAATAAAACCATAAAGTCCAATAGATTCTTAGAAGATTGTTATCTCTATTTTTAACAGTTTCAAGAATTAAAGATTCCTTTCAAGATCTTCATGTGTTCTAAGATGGAATTAGGTATGTTTCTGTAAATTAATTTAATTAATTTACGTATAGATTATAATATTTATATATTACTCTAACAGAGGTTGCTAATTTCTTCCTGTATATATTTTAGCATTTTATGAATAATAAGATCCATCCTCTCCAAAAAGGGTGGAAAAAAAGTTGTTCTATGCTTTATGCTCTTTGGCTACACAGTTAGAGAATAGTTCTATTTCTGCCAACAACCGTTTGTTGGCACATTGTAACTGTCCTACATCTTTATCATAAGAAGAAAGAGATGACATAAGTTTAATGAGGAACTCAAAAATTTTTCCAAGGTCGTCAGCTCCAGCAGCCACTATCTCCCTGTCCTTGCTGTAGTAATTTTGACTATCCTCAGTATACAGATGTTTCCTCCAGACCTGTGAGATATTGAGAGTGATATTCTGAGATTTTGTTTCCAGAAGAATAGTGGATTTAGTTTCCAATCTTTTAATCATTAGTAATTGGTCTCTTTTAATGTATAATAGACATACTTATTTGATCACTCTCTTCAGAAAATGTAGTATTTATGTAAGTCAAAACCCGAACAATAGATTTTGTGAAGGAAGGATCAAATGCACCTATTGGTTATATATTGAGAAACAACTAAAAATACACCAAAAATGTGAACATTAGGGACTAAATCTCAATTTTCCTTTTGGTTCTGCATAATAGAACCTATATCAAAATGTGGATCTACTTTGTCCTCCTAGACTCAAAGAATGAATTTCACTGCATGAATTATGGAAGTCGGAAAAAAGAATGAATAAGAAAAAGGAACTAAAGGATTTCTCACCTGAAAAACACGATTTAAACTGGCAACTTGTTCAGCATTTAGAAATCCAGCATTAAAAAGCTCCCTGAGCAAAATCACCAATTCAACGCACATATAACTTGTTGAAATGTTTTGGATGATGCCACTTATACAAGAATTATCGAACACAGAAGTCATCCAGGGGGGAACTTCCTTCAGTTTCAACAAAGCAACAGCAACATGAACTGCAGGCCTGTAGTATATTATGAAAGACTTTGATGCCATGCATGGAACAGCCAGCGACATTGCCAGCTCTTCTACTATCATTCTGAACCAACAGCTCTTTTTCACACTTGAAAGTTCCTTGTCTAGTTCTTCCCAACCAATAAGCATGGACAAACAGAGAGCACAATTTGTAGAGACTGTGACATCACTGGAATATATCAGACCTTCTAAAATTGCCATGATCGATAAAAGATTACCCTTTCTAATTATTAATCCATCTGGTTTTCTACTTTCATGATCTGATATTCTTTCAAATAGTTCAAGTAAACAATAAGAAGATACCAGTTTGATAAGAGGAGAACCAAAATGCAGCAACATGCAGAAATCATGGCAATGAACACTATTATAGGTCAGAAATTTCTTCTTATTGTTATCATTGTTGAGTAACTCGTGCCACCCAGACATCCATGGTAAAACAGCTTCCACACTAAAGAAAATACACTAGAATTAGTTTGTCAACAAACAAGCAATGTCTAATTAAGACATAGATATTATTTACCTTCTAAAAGAAAAGAACATGAGTAAAAGCAAAAATAGGAGAGTCTCTCCGGTTCTTGTTTCCTCATCCTGATCAGTAAGCGCAGGTCCTCTCAGACAAGCTTCGGAGATCGTCTTATTAAGTACAGAAGCCAAAAGATTACTCAAGAGTATTACTTTAGAAGCTTCAATAAGTACTTGATTTGTAGAATGGTGCAAAACCAGAGCAAGAATCCCAACCACCACAAGACTCTGTTGGGACCAGCTGTCTTTTGCAGCTGAATATGTCAGGTAGTCTATCAACTACAACACAGAAAAAAAAGTAAAATTAATGCTAGCAGTTTAGAATTTGCTACAAGAAAATCTAAGTTTACTGTTTTCTCCTTTTACCTTTATTATCATTGCAACCCAAACTTCATCATCAGATAGCCACTTAGACTGTACCGATCGCAGAAATATGAATACTAGCTGGCAGGTGGCCATGAATATATCAGGGTAAGAATAAACTGAATGATCACAGAGCTTTCGTAATGTCCCAGCCAACCCATGCATGGACATCTGATCAGAAGCAGATGGATGAATTTCAATTATTTCTGTAATTGTATTAACTACAGAAATAATGTCATCTTCTCGGCCACCCTCTTCTACAAGTTCTCCCAATAAAAAGACAAAGATCATTGCTGCAAAATTATCTCCTGATACTATCAACTCAGCAATCGATCTTACATCAATCTTACAGCTATCTTTGCCAGATACAACAATCTGACTTCCCTCTGATTTGTTGCTCTGACATAACTTAACCATTTGCTCCGATAGTGACTTAAAGATTCTCTCTTGCTGGAACAACCATTTCAAAGATAGAAAATGTATTCTTGTACAGATCAAATCCCAGTCCTTTTCATCTAAAAGGTGGAAAAGAATTTTCTCAGCATCAGCACTATATGGGATTTGGTAACCAATTTTGGCAATACCTCTATAGAGCCCATAAAGATTTATAAGTAAATCTATTCTCACAGGAGACGGTCCATAGAAGATTTCACCACCATTGAGCAGAATGAATTGCTCAATAGAAGCTAGTACCAACTTATCATCTGCAAGTCTAGACAATAGAAATCAAGTTAGAAGTGAAGCTTAATGAACTGGAAATCAAGCATATAGTCAGATAATTGATTACCTGTCATCATACAAAGAGCTTATATAGAGAATCAGTAGTATAGCAGACTGGCAAGTGGTCATTTGCAAATTGTGTGAACTATTCTGCCCAAGTAGGAATAGTGAATCTACAGGGTCAGATGGAAGATGTAAAGCAGCATCTTTTATTGTTTGTCCACAATCACTTCCGAGAAGTACATCCACTATCGAACCAAACATCAAATAAACACAGAATTTCATCCTTTCAGAGGGAAACATACCTAAACATCCAAATAGAAAACTAAACCAAGATGATGAAACCAAAGTATCAATCAAGAACTTGATCTCAGTATCAGAATCCTGAAGCAATATCGAATGAAAAGTTTCAATCACAGCCAGAATGGTATCTTCGTTTTCTATGGTATTCATGGCTATCATGAACCATGGTAGTACATGTACTTTACATATGTCTAGAATAGCACTTCTTAATTCTATATTGGCAGGGCCTGACAAGTTTCCCTGATAGCTATATATGTAGGCTTCTTTGAGTAAGTAAAGGGAGTACAAGAATTGCTCAGGGCACTTATCATAATCAGTTAAGGAGGAAATAACTGTGCTCCTTGCTACATCACAAAGTGCAATTAAAAAACTTGAGGTCCCATTAGAAGATGAACATTTCATTAGAGCAACCAATGTTGTGCAGGCCAGATTGAAGGTTTCTGGAAGAATGCCAGACACTCCAGCATGTTGCTTAAGCATTTTTATCAGTATCTCAACTATTTCCCCAATCTGGCAATTGGAAACTATTCCTGGGTTATTTGACACACAGTTCCCCACAAGCTTCAATGATTGAGTTGTAGAAGGATGAAAAGGAACTTCAGCCACGTAACGAAGAACCCGAACCAGAGTTGTGAAACCAATTGCAAGTCTTTGTCTGAATGCTTGTTCAGTTGTTGATAAAAGATTAAGAACCTGGATGCAGGAGTTGACAAGTGGATCTTTGCAACCTAGAAATCCGTAACATGTAAACTAGAACCAAAAGACAAATAAAAGAAAATAACACAAATCCATATGATGAAGCATAAAATGTTTGAAATAAAAGCAATGGAGATCAAAGAAATATTTTGAGAAGTAAAGGACAATGTTAATGTCTTCCTAGTCAACAATGTTTATGTTGCGATATTTGGAAAATCAGGCCAAACTCAGTATGGATTACAGTAAAATCTTATAACCTCCATTTCTGATAAAAACTATGATCTGATACATACACTAGCACAAAATAACAATTGCAAATCTTAAAATTTGCCTTTTCTCCTGTTTTTAGTAAAAATGGAACAAAGAATATAGCAAGAACCTAATGTTTTTTTTTTTTTTTAAATATAATGCTTACCAGATAATCTCAGAATTTCAAATACATAATCTGCAATGTTCTCTTCCACTAGTTCTTCAATTACTTCTGGAAAGCTGCCTCCCCATGACAAATACAGAGAAATCAAATCCACTGCAGCAACTTGAACTTGACTATCAGAGGAAAGTAAAGGACCTTTGATAGCTTCAGCAAACAAGGAATTCAGTGCACGACCATCTATTGTCTGTTCAGTTGTTTGCATGGAGTTGTCTGCTTGAAAGGAATTTTTTCTTTCTAAATCATTTAGACATGTCATTTGAAACCATCCTCTTTGAGCTAACACTGTCAAGAGTGCTATAGAAAATGAAAAAATTATTAAATTAAATTATACAGTAAATAGGAAGTTATCTAGAAGATGTCCAATTCTTTCATTTCTCTGCATATGCAGTACGTGAAACATAAGGTTGATGTTACTAGAACTGCACTCAAGTGCATAATAAAGTAGTAAAGTTTCTCAGTTTTGCACCATCTTAAAAGCTGTGAGATTAAGGAATCATAGCAGAAAGTGTTAGTTGCTTATACTTTTGACTTTGACATATAGTGTTTATTTTTTCAATAATAAGCAATAAGTTCCAACTATAATTATCAATACAATAAATATTGCAGCTGCAAAACAAAGCATTGTATCCATTTCACAAGTTTTGGTGTTTCAAGCTTGTTTTCTCATGTATATGACAAACAGAATTACCTGAACTTAAAAACTAGTCTTATCCATGCTAATCTCAGAATTTGTGGAAATTTCTTCCTGTTTGACAATTGTTAAACCTAATTGAACTATACTTAATTCAATAAGATCAGACTATGGAAATATCTTCCAATGTGGATAGTTTATTCTTGTTGTTTACTATACGTGTGGGTGAGCGTGAAACACTGTTTGAGAATAGGCGATCTAATGAATGATAAGTGGGAGAGGAAGGGGGAGGAGGAGTATTAAAACATAAGAGAAATAATTTTAAATAATAGAAAAGAAAGATACAGACCTATACAATTCATTCGAACATCATCACTCTGTGTCTTCATGAGTGCTTCCAGTGATAAACATAGTAATTTTCTACAATTCTCAATAAGTGCATCAGCAATACTACAATCATTGTACTCATCCTGTAGAAGAGAGATTTTGTACAACAAAAATAGGACCTCCCCTTGGACCTCTTCACTGAAAAAGTGAAAATGATATCAAGGATATGATTACAGTAAGCAAAATGAGATACTCAATTTATGAGTTTCTTGTTTCAGTCATCACCTAGCCAATTGAAGACCTGAAATAAGGTTAAGGATTAGGGAATATTTGTCTTTGACATAGATGTACGGATTAGTCTTCTGATAATCCAAGAGAGCACCCATACAGTGAAGCTGCATTAATAAGAATAGGCAGCACTCAATTAGGATAAGGATAATATCATTTTTTATTTAAAATCAGTTCACTCTTTCAAAAGATGATGACTGCAAGAAAGAATTCAAAAGTTATAATGTTTACAGAAAAATCTAATAAGACAGCTAAAATACTAGCATCTTGAGTTAAATCACAGTTCTACTAAATGCTACAGATATTAGACTATCAACCTGAAATACAACATAAAAATAGCGGTAAAGCTCCAAAAATCAACACCATCTGAGCTTCCCAAATGGCTTATTCTTATGCTGTGTCCTGTTCTATAAACGAAAATAAAATTTCTATTATTTAAGAAAAAATAAAGAAAAAAAAAATTCATGGGTTCCAGATTTGATAAATGTATCTTTTAAATAAAGACTCATCAGACAGCCCAAAATTCCTAAATGGACCGAGGATTTTATCATGAATTAAATTATTATTCAAACAGCAGTTAGTTATAATATTGTGGGAACACATGAGTTATGGAAAAAGCATGTTGCAGGCATTGCAACCAGCAAAAGCATGCATACACAACTACTGAGAAATAAAAATTGAGTGTTCGTACTTCTTTCCAGCCTTCCTTCTAGTTCCTTCTCCTCTAAACTTAAAATTTGCAGTAAATTAGCTGCATCAGACTCACATAACTTAATGCATGCATGCTCGAATAAAATCTGAAATTAAACAACGACAACCTACATACGCAGGAGAAAAACCAGATTCTGTCCTTAACTATGTATATATACACAGAGAGAAAAACACGGAATGTATAGGAAATACAGAGGAAGAAAAAAAAAAAAAAAAAAAAATATATATATATATATATATATAGATAGCAGCAATAAACAATCCAATAACAGAAAAGAGCATTACAGTGTAAATTTGTTGGCGGCTCCAAGCGAGGGAGCCAGAGGAAAGACGATCAGAAATTCTAGCAACAAAATCTCCGTAGACATCAGAATCGGCGAATTCGCAAATCTGTAGAACCAAATCGACGATTTGTTTCGCGATAGGAGCATCATTAAAGGAAGAAAGGGAGTGGATGAGAGGGGAAACAAGAAAGTGCGGATGAAATGTAACAATGGAATCGACAAATTCATTTTGTGAGAGTGCATGAGAGAGCTGGGAGAGTGCATAGGAGACATGGATGGTCGGAGATTTGGGATTGGAGATGAGGTTTGAGAGACAGACAAGGCAGAGAACTCCTCCTTCAGAAGTCGGGAGGATTAGAGTTGTGCTGTGACCATGAGAGCAGGTTTCCGATGGTAGCTGGCGATGGCGATGGCGATGGCGATGGTGCTGGTGCTCAGTGGCGAAGAACATTTTTGAATTCAATTATTTTATTGCTTTTAGGGATTTGAGTTAACTAAATTTGGCGGGAGGGAAATAGGGGTTTTATTACTAAAATTTGGGTTATTGATTAAAATTGTCAACTCTTTTTAAAAAAAAAAGCATTGTTTTAAAAACTCATCTAAAAATGGTCTTATTACATTCAACAAATGCAAGATATAAATTTTTTTCATTTAATACAATGCATTTCAAGTCAAGTCTTATACTCGTATGAGGATGTATAGAAGTTGCTCATTTTATATTGCATTCGAAAAATACAATATAATGTGTTTCAAGTCTTCTACTTGTATGAGACGCATAGAATGAGCAACTAGCAATTGCATGAGTATCATATCTGTCAGTTGATATGATTTCGTACAAAACAATTGCATAGTTTTTACTACGCATAAATTTTGAGTTTGACTTTAATGATGATCGATTCTGTTCCTTTAATGTTATTTATTTTTCTTTAAATTGATATTTGAATGAGGTATTGAGTTCATCATTTGAGCAGGTATAATAGTTATATTTTGTGACTTTTTTGTTGAGCTATAGATACAACTATTTAGCAAACGATGATAGAGATCTCAAATAATATATTTGAAGAACATCATTTCTCATTTAACCTCATGTCTCGTAAAATATATAACACAATGTAATTTAGAAGAAAAATAAATTTAACAAATACTAATAAACAAAAATTAGCAAAACTCAAATAACTTTAAAATATGTATCTTACTTAAATTAAAAAAAAAAAATAAAAAAAATAACACATTCAAACTAATAATAACCATATTACCTAAAATATAACTATAAGAATGAACGCATACCCTAAAATGAAATTTCGTTGTTCGAAATTGAACCCAAATAATCTTTTGAAGTAGAACTAAAAAAATTAGGGTTTTAAGAAGTGTATAAATGATATCAAAAAAATGTTCAAGAGGTATATATAGTCTCTATATATATTGCATTCCATAAATGCAATGAAGAGTACAATAAATTATATTTCATCTGTCTTTTATATCGCATTAAATGCAAAATATGGCTATATATCTCTATATTACATTTGCTAAATGTAAGATCAAGCCAAATACGATATTCATTTAATATGGTCATCTGTCTTCTAGTTGCATTTAATGCAACATAGAACAAAAAATATTATATAAAAAATAATTAAATTAGAAGGGTAAAAATGGAAAGAAAATTTTCATATTCCCAATCTTCTTCTCCATCCAAATTTTCATCAAGCTCTTCCGAGAAGTAGCAGACAACCGACCGAGATAATGTGAGTGTGTTATATATGTGTGATTCTCATTACCAGTATTAATAGTGGAAAACAAAAATTCTTTTTTATTAACTTTACTAAAATTCCGCTCTCTGCTACAGTAGAGCTTTCCTCCGCTTCTCTGTAAGCCATCTCCTCCGTCTCACAGTAGCGGCGTGCCGACTACATCTCTTTCGGCTCTGTCCTGGTTTCCTCTGTTTTGTGACTGGTTTTCTCCCTTATGGGTCCTCCTAATACCAAAGTTAACTCTTTTAGCCTCCCTTCGGATGAGTTGGAGGTGAAGATACCTTCAAATTCAAACTGGTTGGTACGCTGGTACAAAATAAGAAGTTTAACTTCAAAGCTCTCGGATTTGTACTTATGCCAGCTTGGAAACCGGATGGCAGAGTCCAAATCGATAACTTCCGTGATAGTTCCGTTATCTGCTCTCTTTTTTCTGAAGTTGATATGGTTAATGTGATTAAATCGGCCCTTGGAACTTTTAAGGTAGCCTCATTGTTTTCTGTAGGTGGGACGACGATATGGTGTTTGATGAACTGAGTTTTGACTGGATTGATCTCTGGGCATAGGTGGTCAATCTTCCCCCTAGCAAATGTAACTATGTTAATGCCAGGGTTATCGGTAACTTTATGGGCGAATTTCTGGAGTTTGACTCAAAGGTTGGTAACCGGAAAACCTCTCAACAGTTCATCCGAATCAAAGTTCGCATACCGGTCTCGCATAAGTTAAAGACTGGTTTCTTCATGGAGCGGGATGGTAAGCCTAGGGTATGGATTCGGTTCCGTTTCGAGAGGCTTGCCGATTTCTGTTATGGGTGTGGGTCTTTGACCCATGTAAATTCCGTCTGTGAGGAACAACTAGGGAATGTGATTGGGCCGCTAGATCCCAGTTTAGCCTTCGGTCCTTGGCTCCGTGCTGGCGGTGCTTTTAACTCTGTTAGACCTCCTTCTTTTAGTGAGGATGCTGCCAAAGAGGATAAAGATAAGGAGAATATTCCCCCGGGTAAGTCTGTTGAAGATTCTGCAGTTAAGATTCCTTCTTTAATACAGGGATCTCATCGGATCCTTCAGGTTGTCCCTTTGATTCCGACAGATGACCATTGTCTCATTACTCCTTGTAGAGATCTTCTTTCTAAGGAAGTGGTCCCGGACAAGCGGCCCTTTGCACCCGGATCTAACATTTTGGTTCCACCCTCTTTATTGTCCACCAACCAAGTATTGAAGACGCAAATCTCCACTCATCACTCAATAATTCCACTTTTAAAGGATCAATCCCATATCTCCACGTGTCTCTCGTTCCCCTTCCACTTTTTGTCGGAAAAGGTCAGCTTCCGATGATCCGTGTTGGCGGTGCTTTTAACTCTGTTAGACCTCCTTCTTTTAGTGAGGATGCTGCCAAAGAGGATAAAGATACGGAGAATATTCCCCCGGGTAAGTCTGTTGAAGATTCTGCAGTTAAGATTCCTTCTTTAATACAGGGATCTCATCGGATCCTTCAGGTTGTCCCTTTGATTCCGACAGATGACCATTGTCCCATTACTCCTTGTAGAGATCTTCTTTCTAAGGAAGTGGTCCCGGACAAGCAGCCCTTTGCACCCAGATCTAACATTTTGGTTCCACCCTCTTTATTGTCCACCAACCAAGTATTGAAGACGCAAATCTCCACTCAACACTCAATAATTCCACTTTTAAAGGATCAATCCCATATCTCCACGTGTCTCTCGTTTCCCCTTCCACTTTTTGTCGGAAAAGGTCAACTTCTGATGATTGCCACTCGGGCAAAAAATTTAAGTCCGATTTAATCCTCTCTGCTATGACTTTTGGCTTTGACCATCTCTCCATCTCCTCCTCTTATCCCTCTCCCAATTCTCCTGTTCCTTACTTCATTAACGAACCCGATTCACCTCCCCCAAAAATTGCTTCACCTCGGTCCCCCCCCCCTCCCTCCACTATCCTTCCTCGTAAACGTCGGTTTATTCACGTTAAACACCTTGCTCGCAACCGGTCACTTCTGCAATCTGTGGCTTTAACCGATAGCTTTTCCATTGTTCCTGTTTCTCATGATTTTGCTTCTACTTGTATGGCCGAGGAGGCGGGCCTTAACATACCCCCTACTTCCCCATGAATGTTCTTGTTTGGAACTGCCGAGGGCTTTCTCGGTCTAAGGCAGTGAGAGCACTTAAGTCTCTCATTTCGGTTCACAATCCTTCTCTTCTCTTCTCTCGGAAACTAAAACTTCTTCCTCTTCTCGTCTCTCCCGTATTTCTAAATCTATTAACCTTACTTCTTTTGAATTCGTTCCTTCTTCTGGTAGTACTGGTGGAGTGGCGCTGTTTTGGAAGGCCGACCTGGATGTTCGTATCTTATCTGCTAATAGCAATCTTATTTTTGCTCTTATTTCGGATTCTGCTGGTTTTTCTTGGTATTTTACTAGGGTGTATGGCCCTCCTACACCTTCTTATAAAAGACAGTTTTGGCAAGCTCTACATGATGTGGGTAATGCTCTGGATGGTCCGTCGCTGGTGATAGGAGACTTTAATTATGTTCAATCACAAGCGGACAAACAAGGGGGAAGACCCGTGGCTTCTTCTAGTGTTGGTGGCTTACAGAAGATTGTTGGTGATTTTGGTTTGATTGATTTGGGGTTTAAGGGGCATCCTTATACTTGGAACAACGCAGAAGTAGATCCTCTAATATTCAAGCTAGGATGGATCGTGGTTTTGGTAATGATCTTTGGAGATTGTTATTCCCGGAAGCTGCTGTTTTCCACTTATCTGTAGTTCAGTCCGATCATAGGCCTTTACTGCTTAAGCTGTGCAGAGACTTGAATTTCCATCACCGTCCTTTCCGGTTTGAAAGGATGTGGAGTCTGGAAAAATCTTCTATGGAAATTGTTAAGGATGCATGTAATCTACCTACTAATGGTTCTCCTCTGTTCCAGTTGGCGTGCGGTCTTAAGAATACTAAGGGAGCTTTGAAAAAATGGAATAAATTGGTGTTTGGTAGGGTACAGGCTAACATAGCCGAGACTAAGGGACAGATTGAGGCCAATCAAAACCTCCCACCTACGGAGCTTTCTATTGAAAGGGACAAGGTTCTTCAAAACTCTTTGGATTCCTTGTTACTCAAAGAACAATACTTGTGGCAAGATAAAGCTAAGGAACAATGGTTTGAGGAGGGTGATCGCAACTCTAGGTTTTTTCATGTCTCGACTATCATAAGGAGACGGTACAATCATATTCACTCTATCACTAAGAGTGATAATGTAGTTGTTACGGAGTTTGAAGGGATTGGACAAACCTTTGTTGATTTTTATAAAGGACCTCTTTACGGTTTCTAACTGGAGCCGCCGTTGGAGATGGCCGGCCTCCTACCCCCATCCTCTTACAGACATTGAAATGTTGGGATTAGAGGATATTCCAACTCATGAAGAGATTCAAAAGGTCATTTTTGCTATGAGTAACGGAAAGAGCCCGGGTCCCGATGGTATGTCTTCTTTCTTCTTTAAATTCTATTGGGATATTCTTAAGGAGAAAGTTGTCAACGCAGTGCGGTTCTTTTTTGTCCATGGTTATATGCTGAAATCTCTTAATCTTACATTTGTGGCCTTGATTCCTAAAATGGACAGCCCGAGTAGAGTGGAACACTTTAGACCTATTTCACTTTGTAATGTTGTTTATAAAACCATAACAAAGATCCTTGCCAATCGACTTCGACCATTGCTTTGCAATTTGGTTTCTCCTTTCCAAAATGCTTTTATCCCGGGTAGGACGATGAATGAAAGTGTGATTACTTGTCATGAATTAATGCATCACATTAACATGAAGAAGGGTAAGACTCATCTTATGGCGGTTAAAATTGATCTTGCTAAGGCATATGACAAAGTTGAATGGAATGTATTGCAATCTATTCCGGAGGTTCATGGTCTTCCCCCGAGGTTTATTAAACTCATCATGGTTTGTATTAGTACTGCCTCGTTTTCTGTGTTAGTTAATAGCAGTCCGTATGAGATGTTCTCTCCCTCTCGGGGTATTCGCCAGGGAGACCCCCTCTCGCCGACACTTTTCACCCTCTTTATTGACCTTTTGTCCCGACTTATGATTAGGGCGGAATCAATGCAGCTTATTACTGGTGTCAAAATCAACAGAACGAGTCCCCCAATCTCTCATCTCTTATATGCGGACGGCGCCACATTTTTTTCCAAAGCCGATGTGCAACAGGCGGAACAACTACTGAAGGTTATCAATACTTTCTGCACCTGGTCGGGTCAAACAGTTAAGTGGGGGAAATCTTTGGTGCACTTTAGCAGAAATACCCCTACAAGGCTAAAGTCAAGAATTTGCAATATTTTTAAACTTGTGGAGTGCAATCATAAGAACCTATACCTGGGTAGTTCTTTTTGCAAAGTATCTTCTAAAAAAGAGGCTTTTTCGGGCATCATCAACAAGATCAAGAACCGGTTGGCAGGTTGGAGAGGGAAGTTGCTGTCACAGGCTGGCAGACTTACCCTTATCAAGAGTGTAGTGCAATTTAGCCCGCAACACTCGTTCCAAGCTTTTCTTTGGCTGAAGCCGCTTACTAATAAGCTGAATGGTTTGGCGAGAGATTTTTTATGGGGGTTTGAACATGGGAAAGGACGGAGATTGTATCTTAGTTCGTGGTCAAAGCTGTGTGCCCCTAGGAGCTGCGGTGGACTGGGTTTGCGTAAATTCGGGGCCATTAATCTAGCATTTGTGGCTAAACTAGGGTGGCAGATTCTGAAAGGGGATGACTCCATTTGGGTTAATCCGATACGGGCTAAATATCTTCCGGGTCGCCGGTCCCTTGATCTACATAAATGCCCGAGTAATGCCTCGTGGATTATGCAAGGTATATGGAAATGTAGGAATCTTGTACTCAACAACGTTTGTTACAAGGTTGGGGTCAACTCTAGTATTCCCATCTTTGATTCACCATGGATCCCGTCTATAGAGGGTTTCGGGATCACTGAACCTCCGGACTGGCCCCGGGAGCTCTCGATGGTTAGGGACTTGTTTATTCCCGACTCCAATCAATGGGATACTCCTCTTATTCACTCCATCTTTCCCCCCAGTATCCAAAATGCTATTCTTTAGTATCAATATTTCTCATGGCGAGGAACAAGACAACCTGATTTGGGCAGCCTCCACGACAAGCAAGTTTTCGGTTCGTTCGGCGCATCATGTTGTACAGCTCGCCTTCTCGTCTCAAAACTCCCCCAGTAATGATATCAGGTGGCCTCTAATTTGGAAATCAAATCTCTACCCGAGGCATAAATTGTTCTTTTGGAAAGTGCTTTCTAAGTGCTTGGCGACCAAATATCGCCTGGGTAAAATCATGTTGCTTGTCTCATTTGGGCTACGATATTTGTGGTTACGAGTGCGAATCTTTATCTCACTTACTTATGGATTGTCCTCTTATTGCTGCTATTTGGGCCAACTCACGGTGGCAACTTAAGGTTGGCCTTTTGATGAATGTGACGTTGGAGGAATGGATTGTTGACATACTCAGTCCTAAACCGAAGTACGTTCCAACTAGGCTAGATGTGGATCTGTTTATACACTTTACTGTTGTGGCCTAGGAAATGGTTTGGAGGATCCGAAACGAGGTATGTTTTGCACCTGTTAGGGAGGATTGGCGGGCCATCTGCAAGCAAGTTAATGCTATTGCTTTGTCATATTGGTATGCTTTGGATTTAACAGAGGTAAAGTGGCTACCTCTAGAGCTTTGGAAAGGTGGGAACCCCGTAAGGCAGGATGGTTGAAATGTAATGTTGATGAGGCAATTTGTCGGGCTTACGCTTGGTCTGCCTGTATTATCCGGGATCATCTGGGTAAACTGGTTGGTGCTTGGGTTACGAAGTGTTCTTTTTCGGATGTGTTTGTTGTGGAGCTTAAAGCTTTTCTGTTGGCATTCGAGGTTGGAGATGATCTCAAATCTCATAAGCTCAAGTTTGAAGGAGATGCACTTAATGTTGTCCTGGCTCTTAATGGTGATAAAGAGCATGTAGATTGGAGATCCTCTTCTCTTGTGGATTATGGTATTTCTTTTTTGTCTAAGTGGCCGAGATGGTCTGTAAATTTTATTCCTAAAACTCTTAACTCTACTACCCACAACCTGGCTAAGTGGGCCTCTTTGTCTAATTTTCATGGTTATCTGCCTCCTTCGGATCTTCCTAATGTAGTTTTACAGGGTTTGGAAGATTTGGATGTTGAGGTGGAGTTTGGTTCTGATCTGATTAATGAAGAGCCAAAAGAAAAAAAAAAAAAAAGATTCTCATTACCAGTAGTACCTATCAATGACATTTCATTCAATGAGACTATATGAGTAAATTAATTATCGCTATCAAGGGCAAAATTTTGGTTTTTACCATGCAGCACTAAAGTAAGAGCTCGCTGAAAGAAAAAAAAAAAAAACAGAACCCATTCAACGTCCGTACTTGAAGCATGATCAATCAATCTAAGGCAATTTGGGTATTCATTAATAATCAATTTGGGCAAATTTTTTTTTCTTTTAATTTTTTTTTATTCTATGACAACCATGAACCAAGAAAAGGAAAAAGGGTGAGAGAATAATTCACTTGAAAAAAAAATCCAATTAAAAAATCCATTCTCATTTTCACGTGTGCATTGTGAAGAATACTTTTAAGTTATATCTACAAACTACCATTCAAGTCAAGTAAGTTCATTGTGGGAGGTAAGCTCTACTTTGAAGTTTTAAACGATTGCATACACAAATATGAATTTTAATATACAATCTCACTTAAATTAAAAGAATTCTTTATCATTTCATCTTCACTTTGAGGTTAATAAAATTTATTTTTCTCTACATTACATTCTAACACATAAATATGGAGAATTTAACCAAATTACATATAATCACAACTTTCAATTTCAGTACATCATTTTTATATTAATCGTGCCTCCAGTTTATAATTCCCTCAATTAAAAGAAATATTGGTAGGGCTTTGCACATTGTAAAGATTGTAGACCACTTTTCGTGTGGCACGAAAAGAGAAGGGAAAAAAAAGAGCTTTTCTTTCCTTTTAGCATTTTCCTTTTTAAAAAGAAACTGGACATGTCTCGGATGAATTTTAAATTATAGAAGAGTACATTTAAGTCAATTTATATCCAAACTAATATCGTTGGAGTTAGGTTAATCCTTCATTCCCTCGAGGGATGAAACTATGAGAGAAAATACGTTGCAGTGGAAACCTTAAAAAAGATGAACTTCTCCAAAATAATATTATTTAAAAACAACAAGTATAAACCAATTAAAATTAAATTAATATACATGAGTCTAAGTTCGAACATTCAACCTCACTTCATAAGAGCTTTTTACTGGCTCATTTGCACATTGGGATTCCTTTTAGCCTTTCATCATCCATGTAAAGCATACATCTTTTAGACCACAAAGAATTAGTTCAATTAGTATGTTCTCTTTATCTAGCTTATTGCATAAAAAGTCTTGAATAAGCTCATTTTTATTATTGAAATGATCTTATACCTTAATTTAGTCGGGTTTTTTTTTTTTTGTAATTTTAGAAGTTTTACCATATAAATTTTTCTCATATTAATCAATGAAGGATATCAAAATAGACATCGTTTACATATTTTCCTTGACCCCATTTGCTTGACAAATTGCCAAGCATTGTACCCAACATCAGATAACGTTTTAAGTGGATTTTTTTCCATCCAAAAGGACCACAAAAATCAAAAGGGTTCTGGAAATGAAAAGGACAGTGGGAGTCAGTTATTCAATTAGGACTCTTTTAACTCAGTTTTCCTGACTCATTCATTTCCTTACCCAACTTTAAAATACCCATCTTTCCAAACGAAAAATAATAATAATAATACTGAGATTTGTCCAATTGAAACCCTTTGCAATGATAGAGGAAATGTTTTAAAGATGGAGTTTCAACCATCACATTGCAACTTTGCAAAGTTGATAGCATTAAAGAACTATACAACAGCATATATATATATATATAATAGTATATAAAACCATGGAGGTATTGCACATATAGTAGTATAAATTTTGTCTGAATTGAATATCCAGGTACCTGTGAATCCATGAGATACAAACATAGCTCTATCCAACAGCAGCTGCAAAAGTAATATCACAGCAAATATATATATATATATATATATATATGCAAACAGGAAACTATTAATAATATATATACTAGACAAATACTACTGCAGTTCAGTCAATAGGCACTCAGGAGTTCTTACTCTCCCTCTCTGAATCAGACATCTTGTTGCACTGAAGCGCAGCATACAAATGGCACCCAATATGGTTTCCCTTTCCTTTTCTCCTTCTTCATCTGGATTGGATATCTTGCTGGTGAATTCCATTCCTTTTCAATCTCTTTCTTCACTGTGTCAGCATTACTCGGCATTTCAGATCCCAGAATTGAACTTACAGTAGTAGTAGTAGCGGTCTGTGGGATACCAGTGTTCTTCGAGGCAGATGCAGTTTCGTCTGCCTGATTGTTGACAGCAGGAACTAATTGTTTCGCATTAGGTGATAACGACTTCACTTTTGTTTCAGCATGGGCTTCATTCAGAAGATTTTTTAAGGGACTGTGTTGCTTTCCTGCTGTGTTCCAGTTTGTCACTTTAGAAATAATCTCCTCATTTTTCTTTCTACCTTCTGACTCATTTACGACATTGGTTATCGAAGGGAACCACCCAGCTTTCTCATCAGCCTCAGATTTTGATTCTACCAATGTCATGAATGAAGGAGGCTCAAAAACATCAGACTTGTCAGGATGGCTTTCCATGGCTGTCTCCTTTCCTTTTTCTGGCTTCTTAAACAGTTTCTCAGCATCTTGAGTATCTGTCGATGACAAAACTTCAGCATCAGCAACATTGCCCACATCTGACTGGGTAGAAAGTACTGTTCAATAAAGCCAAGCATCAGTCAGATATTTACTATTAACAATACAAAAAATACAAAGTTCTCTTGGTAATCAAAATCCTAATACGAGCAAGAAACTTGAATTGCAAACAGAGGAAGTTGGAAGAGGAATGCAAGGAATACAACCCAATGAATGCATATTGGTCAGTTTTCTAACCTAATGAATAATCCATAAATTCAGATTTATGCTAAGAACATAAATCTAAATAGTAGAAGTAGTTATCCAAATTTCTCATCCCCTCCACAACTGATATCAAATGAAAGAAAAAGAACAATCGTAATTACATAGTAACAGAATTAAGAGCAGCAGAAATGTTTAATTACTCATATTTGATTGTGCATATGAGATAGGATATATACCTGAAACTGAACCCCAATTTCCTTCCAAACTATCAGCTCGGCTGCTTGAAACAGTAGAGTTATCAACAGCCAGAATACTACGATTTGGTTTAGTAATATTTTCATCTACATTATCCTGCGTTGCAGGGTCTCTTATTTTCTGGGACTCTGTGGCAAGATCAGCTACCTCCTTCAAATTTGACCCTTTAGGAGTCTTTTCTGATCTTTGGATAGGGTCTTCATATTTCAATTCAGAAACAATTCCAGGAGCACTGGACAAGTTTGATATTTTTGTTTCCTCAACCACTTTTAGTCCTTCAGAGTTATGTAGAATTTCATCAATGTGTCTAGATGAGTCAGATGAATTACAGAATTCCCCTGAGGCTCCGGTTTCAACATTCATATGATCTGAATTTCTAGCATCATCTAAGCAATCTGAAATTACTAACTGCTGCAAAGACTCACAAGTGGGATGTGACTGGTTTGCTAACCTTTCTTCTTTAGTTACTTCCACAATTCCAATGTCAGCAATACTTGAGAAACCTGTACTCGAGTTCTCAAGACCAAGACTCTGGTTTCCAACCAATAAGATTGTTTCTGGCATGGTTTCCACTCGTGCCAATGTTGTTGAATCACTAGCAGAAGGTTCATTGCCAGGTTGTGCATTCTCATTTCCAGGAATAACATGAGCAAGTTTATCATCTCCATGATTATTAGCATTTCCACCTCCACACAATTTTACCATTTGCAAATTCAGCTCACCAGTAGAAGACTCAAGAGGAACCTCATCATCAGCTTCTTGCCTCAAAATGGGTTCTAAATCTTCATTTTGCATTGATTTTCCATCAATAGATCGAGTCAGAGATCTTTCAGCATTGTTATTGGGTTCACTATTATTTGTTTCACAGTTGGGAGCTTTTAGATAATTTCCAAGGGAACTTGATCCAAAATTTACATCTTTGATAAACTTAAACTCAGAAGCATCAATTTCCCCATCAATGGGTATAGGAACACCGTCTTTTATAAGGTCATCTTCCAAAGCATCAGAAGGAGAGCTATCTATGCTTTCAGAAGGGACACCATATGAAACAGCACTTGGAAGATTCTCAGGAGAAGTAACCTTCTTATCATTTTCCAGAGATATAGTTTCTTCAGCAGCTCCTAATTCCATGGAAAAACTGGATTTTAATACTTTATAGTCTTTAAATTCTTCAATTAGGGCCTCAGGATTGTCCACTGTAGGTGAAGTATCAGCCACAGACAACAAATGACTTTCTTCATCACTTGTCCCCATAAACCCAAAAGCACCAACTTCCCCGTGAATGGGTATTGAAACACCCTCTGTTTTAAAATCATCCTCCAAATTATCTATGTATCCATCAGGAACATTTTTAAGAGCAATTGGGTTCTCAGAAAAAACCTTTTTATCATCCTCTGCAAGTTTAATTTCTTCATCAGTCCCAACATCAAAAGTGAAACTAGATTTTAATACCTTATGGTCTTCAAAGTCTCCAATCATAGCCTCAGGATTCTTCACTGATGGTAACGTTGCAGCCAACGGTAACAACTGATTATCTTCACCACTGGTTTCCCTAAACTCAGATGAACCATCTTCCACAAAATCGTGTGTTAAAACACCCTCTTTAGTAAGAGCGTCTTTAGAAGAGTTGTCTGTTGTTCCAGCAGGTACACTTGAAAGGACACATGGAAGATTATCAGGATTAGACGTACCAACATCCCTGTCATGGAGTGTTGAAAATCCTTCCTCCTCATGGTCGTCCTCCAAAGCCTCTGACAAAATGTCGTCTGAAGATCCAATAACAGGAATATTTGAAAGAGTGCCTATAAGATCCTCATGAGCAGAAGCACCAGCTTCCCCATCATCGGGTTCTGAAACAACCTCCTTCCTAAGTTCATCAGCCACAGGCTCTGAAGCAGAGTTGTCAACAGCTCCAACAAGTACACTTGAATTCGTAATTGGAAGATTCCCCCGAAGAGAAGTATTAGCATCCCCATTGATGGGTGTTGAAACACTGTTCTTTTTAAGATCATCATGCATAGCCTCTGAAGTAATGTGTTCTAAAGTTCCAGCAGGTCCTGAATCTTCAGTTGCAACAGGTAGAACTGGAGGAATAAATTCTACAGAAACAGAAGTTGAAACACCCTCTTTCTTAAGGTCATCTTTCAAGGCATCTGACAAAAATTCAGCTGAAGTTCCAGCAGACATGCTTGAACTTGGACATAGAATATTTGCAGTAACAGAAGTAACACCACCAATGAATGTTGAGGTACCCACTTTTTTGAGGTCATCTTGCAAAGAATCCGAGGAAGAATTACCTTCAGTTCCATAAGGGACACTTGAAAGATTCTCAGGCACAGCCATACCAATTTCCCTATCAATGGAAGTTGAAACACCCGCTTTATCTAGGTCACCATTAAATGTATCAGAAGAAGAGTTATCTACAGTTCCAGCTGAGACATTTGAAGCAGCATTCTGACTATTCTGAAGATTAGGAACCTTCTCTGAAGTGTAGGCTTCATTTTCAGCATGTACACTTGACTGTGCACTTGGAAGATCAGGAACGGCAGTACCAACTTCCCCATCAACGGTTGTTGAAACACTCTTTTCTTTAAATTCATCTATGTTTCCAGCAAAGACATTTGCAGTGGTACTTGGAAGATGCTTAGTAGAAATAAAAAATGCCCCACTGTCGGGCGTTGAAACATGTTGTTTGTCAACTTTGCTTTCAGAAGGACTCGAAGAAGACCAATCTACATTTCTATCAGGTAACTTGGAAAGAGCATCTTGAAAATTTTCAAGAATGGGAATCTTCTTATCATTTTCTGAACTTCTCTCTTCTTCACCAGCTCGCAAGTCCAAAGAAACACCAGATTTTAACATTTCATGGTCTTTAAAGTCTCCAATCATAACCCCAGAGTTTTCTTCTGCAGGAAAGGTTTCAGCAGGTGATAAAAAAGGAGTGCTTTCATTTCCTACTTCCTCCATATCACGAACTTCACTTGACAGACCAGGACTACAATGAATGGACTCTTTTGGAGAATCAGACTCAACTTCAGAAACAGATAAAGCATCCCGTAATTCCTGATGCTTAGTCCGAGAAGAAGCATCATATTTGAATTGTAAATCATCTTCTAACACTTCTTCTTGATTAGCTGTTTCATCCACTATTCTTGCATGTGATGTTTCAACATTCACATTATTTAACTTGAACTGAGAGTCAGATTGAATTTGAGGATCTAATGTTTCCTTCTCTACCTTAGTTGTAGTAGCTTCCAGTTCCAGTGGTCCTGAAGTCGGTTCAATTTCTAGCTTACGATCCGATTGAAGCACTTCACTTGTTGTAGTACAGTGTACATCTTCATTTGTCTCATCACCTTTTTCATTATCTTTTATACATGGTCCTAGACTAGATGAACATTTACCAATCTCAAGGTCTGTTTTATTGTTATCTCCAACTACAATGAGTTCAGATGTATCATGGAAAGACTCTGAAACTATGATGAGCTCAGATATAGCTAGGGAAGAATTAGATTCTAGACATGGTCTACTACTAACATCATCCAAAACTTTCTCATTACCAATATCACTAATTGAATTCGTAATTTCAGACTGATTCGTTTCACCCCTCATAACAGCATAATCCGATATTTCACCAGCTTTGACGGAACCTTGCAGTAGTTCAGTTAGACCATGTGGAGGTTGACTCGTTCCTACATTAGAAACAAGAAAGTAAATGAGGATGAGAAAACCAAAAGGGAGAAGAAAAAGGAACATTTATACATTTCGACATACATAAGATTAAAAGAATTTTTGTCTCATAATTAAAGTGAAGGACATTTATCACTTTAACAGGACATCGGAATGTCTAGATAAATTCATCCCAACCATCTAAAACCAAAGAATCAAACTAGTTAATATGATTTTGCTAATCATTCTCCCAAGTAACATTTTCTTTTTGGGAAATCGTAGATCTAATAATAATAAGAAAACATAAATGCAAATATTCGCATTATCCACTTCAATAACACATCATGGTGTATGTCTAGATAAGTATGCTCATTATCCCAACCATGGAAAACAAAAGAATTATAACTGGATAATCTGAATTCGATAATCTTTTTCCAAAGTAACATGTGCTATTAGAGAAAATGTATATCTGAAATATTTCTTACCAGCAGTTTTCTCATCTTTCAGGACATGGAAAACCTCTACTCCTTCTCCCACATTCTTATCCAAGCTTGGATTAGCCCCATTATTTGAAAATTCAGGGATTGCATCAGAGAACAACTCATCTTCTGATTGGTTAGATTTTAAGCCCATTCCACTGCTATATGCACTTTCCTTAATACTCCTTTTGGGACCTTAAACACATTAAAGCAAAGCACAAACAGTTACCAATGAAATAAAATAAACATAAAATGTTAAAAAGATGAAGCAGTTACTTAGACAATCAGGAAAATAACTATGGAGAAAATCCTTACTTGGGTTTCGCCGGTCATCATCAGAGACGTGCTCATTATCAGAACCAGCACAATTGGAATGATCTGATCCTGAATCAAGCAGCTTATACCCTTCAATAGTTCCGCAAACCCTTTTGTGGGCTCTTCTATGCTTAGCACTTGGATGTGGATTTGGAAATGGCCAACCACATTTATGACATAGTTGAACACTATGGATTTCTTGCTCTGCGATGATCCAGAAATCTCATTATAAAACTTTGTCTAATTACCAAAATTATTCTTGAAAAAAAAAAAAAACTCGAAAACAACAATCAAACCCTTCTCCAAAATTCTTTTCCCAGCGTTCACTCAAACTGATTAAACAAATAAAGATTAAAAAAAACAACACAACCCCGAAACAGGACAGAAATAAAAGTAAAAACCCATGTAAAATTCTTCCAAAAAAAAAAAAAAAAAAACCATCAAAGATTTTTTAGAGGAACTGAACTACACAGAAGGTGTGACAAAATACGCGCACAACTCAATTTAGGCAAATTTTAACAAAACAAAACAGAAACAGAGTGAAATTTCAGACCTGACAAAGCATTTTTCTTGTGATCTTGTGCATCCATTACAAAACCAAAAAAATCAGAGACCATAACAATATTACATGTGAAAATGGGAGTGATGGGAAAATACTTTGGTGTTTTGTTGGGAAAGGACTTCTGGTGCGAGAGTGCGACTGACTAATGGCTTAGTAGGTGAAAGAGGAGAGAGAGAGAGAGAGAGTGTGTGTGTGTAGGGTAATGTGTAAGAAAGACATTGACGATGGAAAGAGACGAACAGAGTCCACCATGTGGTTTCTTTCAGTTATGACTTTTCAGGACATACATACATTATTCATATATGCATGGGAATTTCTCTACATGGAAAAAGACTTGTATTTTTATGACATTTTTGCCCCTAATTTTCTATACATTATCTGTACCATTTATAATTAGAAACTTTTCCTATTTTAGTCCTATATAACTATTTATTTTATCCATCAAAAAAAAAAAAAAAAAAACTATTTATTTTCCTAAATTTGGTTTTAAATTTTAAATATTTTAGAACTGGATACCTTTCTAGACACCCAAATTTCACAATATCCAAAATTATGAATAAAGGAAGGATATGAAGATATGTGCATCTACCAATGAGATGATGATACATCATCCTCTTTTGGTCACCTCTTCATCTATAAATAAAAGACCAAAATAAGTATTCAAGGTGGTGGATAAGAGAGAAGAAAAAAAACTCAATATTTGAACTCATTATTTAATCACGTGAGAAATACATATCTAATTATTTAAAACCAATTTCAACAGTTTACTTATTCGTGTTGTGTTTTTCATATGACTACGATTGAAAATTTTTATTGAAGATCCATATTAAGAAAATAAAAATAATTAGGGTATCAAATTTTTTTATAAAAAATTAAAATTTAGAATCAATTTTTTTAAAAAAATAAAAGAGTTATTACGAGACTAAAACATGAGATTTTTCTTTAAAATTAACTTTAAAAGTAGAAATAATTTTCATTATATTGAATTATTGTATGTATTATATCATTATATATTATCACAAGAAAAGAATAAAAATCAAGATATTCACTTATGTTTAATGTTTATAAGGAAAAAGTGAGTTGTAGATTTCCTTCTCAAAAACTCTCTATAATAATATATATATCCGGTTAACTAGTAAAAAACTCTTTTTAACTTAAGTGAGGTTGAAAGTTCGAACATCGACTTATGCATACAATTATTAAAATTTTGGAACCTTTCCATAGTTTGAAACTCATCTAGACACCTCGTACCTAAGGAGAAAAAAAAAACTCATTGACTCCCTATATCCATAGGGTAATATTTTAAGGTTAGATTGGATTTTAATTTTTTTTTTTTAATTTGAAACATTTTCATCTCTATTGTGTCTTGAAGACAACCTTATTACCAACTAAGTTACTCAATTTTTACAGATTAGATTTTAAATTAATTATCAAAAATTTCGTTTAATTTTTGTTCAATTAAATTTAAAAAAATTATATTTTTAACAAGATATTACGTAAATGATAGTAATGTGACTTATTATTATAAAATAAAAGTAATGAAATTTGAATCAATTTAAAGATGAAAAAAAAAAAGGAAAAGAAAAAGAAAAAGAAAACGAGACAGCAATAATTCAAGTACTATGACACGGTTATACGTGTATATATATATATATATATATAATTTTTTTTTTTGATAATCATAGATATATATATATATATATATATATATATATATATATATATAGTACAAAGAGAAGGTCTGTATGATATTTTTCTTTTTTGAGATATAATAGATTTTTTTTTTTTTTTTTGACAAGAGAGAAATATAATAGAGATGATGGTTGATTAGTTCAAATGAATGACTTTTGTCCACTCTTGCATTTCACGTGTTAGAGTATATATTCACAACAATTACTTTGAAAGTGTATTTTTTATTTTTTTTTTTTTTTGGATCACATTGCATTTAGACTATTAATGGGCATAATATTATTGAGCTTCCATTTTATTTTTTTATTAGACTAAAGAATTTTTCTTGTCCAATTTTGTTGATTTTTTAGCAACACATATAATAAGTATTATGAAAGATATTATATCATTTAGAATTTTATTGATTAACTCATTTTTTTTTTATACATGGGGGGGGGGGACTTGGGTGTCGAACCCCCGAAGGGGCGGTTGGGGGGTGGCCTCTTACCACTCCACAACACAACCTCCGACGATTATCTCATATGTTAATGATACATTCAAAAGAAAAATATTAGGGAATAAAATAAATTTAAAAAATCAAATAAAATTAAAAGAAATAAGATTTCATTAAGATATTGAGTTGGTTACTTTGTAATTGAAATTTTAATGGCTAAAAATATGAATAAAATTTTACATGGGAAATTAAACGAATTTGGGAGTCATAGCTTTCTCCCGCAAATATAAATAAATAAAATACAATCCATTTATCTAAATAATATAAGACTAAAATTTTCAAATTTTCTTACTTTTTTAAAAGTTTTAGTAAACTTTAAATTAGTTCTAATCTAAAATAATTGTATGATTTTAGGTTAAAAAAAAAAAAAGAAATCCTACATTTCAAAAATACCTTTTATTTTCTTTCTCTTTTTATTTATGGATCCACCTCAATCAATTCAAAAAAGCAGAAAAAAGAAAAGAAAAGATAATAATGGCTCAAGTACTACCACACACAGTAATATATATATATATATATATAATAAATAAATTATTAGCATGAGAAAGAAGTGTTTATGATGTTTCGAGATATAATAGATGAGCTGGTGGTTTTAAATGAATGGCTTTTGCCAGCCAACCCACTCACTCCTTCATAATAACCATTTTACCTATTTACTTTATTTGGTATAATGACAAAACATGTTATATATTAAATCTTATGGTAAATACTGATAAAAATATTGGCAACAATTGGTAGTGCTATATTTCATATTATTGATCAAATATATAGACGAAGGATGGACCGATTACGGAAGTTAAAACTATCTCGAAAATCATCAAAGAGAGACAATGCAAGTCCTTCAGTGAAGATATTTGCAAGTTGATATCGAGAAGGGACATGAACTGGGTTATTAGAGAGATAGGTAGCATTGACATGAAACAATAATAATAATATCAAATATCTAAACAATAAGAAAAGATAAATCTAAATAATATAAGATTCTCTAATAAATACTATATTTTATGTTCGACACTTGTTGTGAAAATTATATAAAATTGAGACCTTCTCCGAATAAAGATTATAATCTACGTGTCTAAACTAATTTTGAATTAATTAAAAAAATAATTTCGAAGATAGCCTAACATAAAAAAAAAAAAAAATTGGATTCACCAAACCAACTCAAGGATAACGGATTTTACACACCTGCATCAATTATTATTCGCCACTACAAACAACTTTCTTATCCCAAGATTTGATGTTTTACAATATGGGTGCATCAATATTAGGGAATATTTTATACATATTCCAATTGGCAAATATTTGTTATGTTTCGTCTGAGGTTGTGTGACCTGGCAAGAGACCGCTCCCCCAACCGTCCCTTCGGGGGTTCGACATCCAGGTCCAGTTATAAAATTGTCGATTCAGTGTTGAATTAGTCGGGTAAACACCCAAACATCATCACTATAATATATATATATATATATCAAATTCGACATTTATAAATACAAATTATATTGAGAAAATCTATTTTAATTTTTAAAAAAAGTTATTAATGATATAAATAAAATTTAGATGTATATTAAAGTGCGGAGTAAATTCGAATTTTAAATAATAAAATAATTTTAACAATAATTTAGATTATTACAATAATTATAAATTTAACTTAAGGCGTAGGTAATTTGATAAAAAGCTCTCATAGTGTTGATAAGGACCAACCCGGCTCAAATGAAATTAGTCTTGATGTGGATTTTGCTTAAAGGCCCTCCCATAGTTTGAGACTCACACCCCGTGCCTAAGAAAAAAAAATTATAAATTTAAAAATTAGTAATTTTATTATTTTTTATAACTTTATTTACCTAAGATATCTATTGATATCGATGTATTATGTTTTATTTTATTTATTTTTGTGAAAAAGTGCAAAAATAAATGGAAAATAAATAAATAAATAAAAAATATATATATATATAGTGGTAAAAGAAACTCATTATTTAATCTTTATTTGAAGAAGAGTTAGAGAAATGAAAAGATTGAGTTAATAAAACTAAAAGTGTTTTTATAAATAAATTAAATTTAAAATATATTAAGTAAATAAATATATAAATATTAAGAGACAAAATAGTAAAATAGTAAAATATTAAAATAATAATATATAAATAATAGTAAATTAAAAACATTATGAGTATAGAATTAATTTTTTTATTCTTTATTTTTTTTTTTGATTGATCTCAAATTTGCGAAATAAATATATAAATTTAATAATTTTTTTTTATTATTCTATCTAATAAATATAGTATAGTTTTTTTAATATAATTTCAAATTAAAAAAAATATATTATAAGATTTTCTTTATTTTAAAATTTTTAATTTTATTATAGTTTTTAAAATTTTTATCTTAATTTTTACGTACAAAATATAATTTTAATTTTTCATTATAAATTTTTTTTAAGAAAAAGATATATGTTTCCATAAAAAAAGAAAGAAAAAGATATATGTAATATATATTTTTTTATAAAAAAAATGAAATATTCACTATTATGAGTTTATTGATTAAAATTTTAATATTTGACATATTCTAAAAAAAAATTAACCAAAACTTAAGATCATGACATGCTTTTTTAAAAAAATTAAAAATCTGTTTACAATAATAAAAATACATCAATTAAAACAAAATTAAAGTTTTAAAAAAAAAGAGCAAATAAATAAATAAAAAGTAATAATAACTGTTAAAAATATGAAAAGTCATAAGTAATAAAAAAAAAAGATGAAAAAGCCTCAACTTTTGTTTTTTAAAAAAAAAGAATAAATAAATAAACCTAAAACTCACAAACTCACCTAAAGGAATAACGTATAGATTACAAAATTAAAAAAAAAAAAAAAGAAGAAAAAAAAGTAAGACCAACTACATTTACATTTGGGTGGCTTTTTGTCCATGCCAATGGAAACATTTCATTGAGGTGTAACATGTTCCCCATACTTGGCAAACGAAAAAGATGGGTGGGTTTGGCATTGGAATAAAACTGGGCAGTATACAGTTAAATCTGGTTATTGGCTGGCTAAACATAAGGATGGTTTGACGAAAGATATGCCTGCAACTTCTACGTCGAATAGTTCCCTTTGGAAGAAGGTTTGGAGGATGCTGGTTGTTCCACGAGTGCATCATTTCATGTGGCAGATTTGCACAGGTATCCTACCATCACAAGCTGCTATCGCTAGCAGGCTAGGGGGATCAACAAGCTGTCAGGTATGTGGGTTTTATGTAGACGATGCATTCCATGCAGTGGTGTCCTGCCCCTTTGCTAGAAAGATATGGAGTCTGCCAAAGGTCCGGGAATGTTTGCGGGGTTTCTATCCACCACAGACATCGCTCGAGAGATGCAGGATTTTATTTCATACTTGTCAAACGAAAAAGATGAGGGGATTTTTAAAAGTTTTGCAGTAGTGGCATGGGTGGTGTGGTGCAGCAGGAACAGATTGACACATAATCGGGATGTTGATTATGCAGAGGTGTTCCCCATAGCTTAATACATCAATTAAGATCATTCACTTCCATTCATCTTTACTTAATAATCAAAACGTTCCAAAATATAAGAGAAACAAATCTATGTTTCAAAATATTTAATCCAATATATCAATTAATCATTCACACAAATTCCAACATCTTTAATAACTTTTGTATAAAATACTTTTAACAACAATGATAAATATATTCAAAATTGTCTTTAATTCAAAAAAATACAATTATAACCAAGATTGATCTCAAAATACTTTTCAACAAATCTACAATATTTTTCTTATTCAAAATTATTTAATCCTGCTTTTTAAAATATTCTATTAACAAGAATATTCAGGAGATTAACTTATATTTAAAAATACCATTTAAAAAAAAATACATTTACTGATATTCAAAACAACTTTAAAAATAATATTTACAAAACATCTAATAACTTTAAAATATTTAAATCAACAATAATCTTAAACATTTAACTAATAATCAAAATATTTAAAATAAATAATATTTAAAATATATTTAAATAATAAAATTATTAATAATAATAATCAGAAAAGGAGAACGTTTTAAAATAATTTGAACTCACAATAATCATTATCGGATATTATCAATAAATTTCTAATAACATTAGATAAAAGGAGAAGAAAATTCTTACGGTTTCAAATCTTGTCTATTGCCTCAGCCGCCCTCTATTGATCCTTCATTTCTCTAAAATAATTTTATTCGTTATCAGATACTTCATTTCTCTCTCTATTTATTTATCTGAATACCTAAAACTCATACAAGTAAGGTAATACCCATTTAGGTTAATAAAAACAAAAAACACATATTCTATTTAACCCATAATAAAAACACACTCTTTATTTAACTAATAACTTAAACAAAGACTTATTATATTACCTAATTTTGGTCGGGGTATTACATTTTCAAAGATAATGGACATCAGCTGATTGAGCACAATATCTCATATCAATTATAGCCAAACACGTCTTAATTTAATTAATAACTGGTAAACAAAGACTTATTATATTACCTAATTTTGGTCGGGGTATTACATTTTCAAAGATAATGGACATCAGCTTGAAATTGAGCACAATATCTCATATCAAAATTATAGCCAAATACAATGAAATGCAAAAGCAAAAACAAAACATGTACTCAACTGGTAGGAATTTGGTAGGCAGATCCCGTGAAGAATATGAGTAACAAAAAAAAAAAAAAAAAGCATTTTGAAAGCGTCAGTAATACTCCTAGAAATATGTTTGCTTATTAGGCAAATGTACTACAGCAAGATTTTATAATCTCATCCTGTTTCTAGCAGTATTCACATTTTAATGCAGAGAGGGGTTTCTGTGATAAAAGCTTTTATCTTACTGGAACTGCCATATATGCATACATCAGAAATTCCCGGATAAGCTCCCTGCTACACACTCAAATGAATCGTCCCTGCTGATTTTCCATCACATTCAACCTGCTGCTGAGGTACCTCCAATCACCTCCATGTGCCACTTTCCTTACGGTCAGGATCAACATCATAACCAGGCGGAACAAAGAGGACATCATTCCATTCAGATGATGAATTATCCTGCATTATTGCTGTTTATTTCAATACTATGAAACTTAAGGGAAAATATATATATATATATATATATATATATAGCATATTTTAAACGACCATATTGAAGGACAAGAAGCAATTAGATCTGATTTCAGAATTCTACTACAGCACCTACAAATAGCAACAGCATATAAATAAATGACAATAAGATCTCTAACCTTCATCCCTTGTATTATATCCTCAAGAACTGCAACCTACAACATCAAGTGAAATATTAATGGGAATCCTAGGTCTGGAACTCAAAAGACTCAGAAGCTTTACCTCAACACCTCCTACTCTTAAAGCAGGATTCATAGCATTCTGGTCTCGTGAAGCTCTATCTAGAGACTTTTCCAAGTCCTCCTACAAAATAATGAGTAAGTGTAGAAAGAAACATACAAATGGTGCAGAATAAGAAGAATATGAGAATTCAAATTCCATCACCAAACCTTCCGGAAAAAGACTGGACGATATCTCTTATTTTTGTTCCACACGACCAACCTTTTTGACTGAAAAAACATAAAACATAGATATGACTCGAACTATTGGCACCAAAAAGTGTGTGCAAGCAAAGGAACGACAAACAATCTGATGCATAGCAAAAGTAAATCATGAGAACAGGGGAGAGATCAAATTGAGACTATTTGGAGGGCAATTCAAATTTTAAAATTTTGAAGTAATTTTGGTTAAAAATTTCAAATTTTTGTAAATATATTCAGTCATACATATTTTTAAAATTACCCAAATTAACAAAAAAAGCCTAACCCCAGCTGCATATGTTTTTGCCTCAAAACAAATGCCACCGCCGTTGACAGTTTCCGGAACAAAGGGATGTGAGATGGTGGACAAAACAAATGCAACCACACGTAACAGTTCGAGATTGCAGGGTGTTTATGATATGCCTCCACCATTGTCAGATGAGAAATGAAACCAGGAAACAAGAAGGTAAAGGGAAAGAAAGAAGGGGAAGGGGAAGCTGAAGGTGAAGACCAATGAAGCAGCGAAAAGAAGACCATGGTGGTGTAGTGTAGAAGAATTCGTGATTCTGAGATTAATGAATGCGTAGGAGAAATGGGGGATATGAAGGGGAGGTGATGGAAGTTGTGGTTCAAAAGCAGCAGCAATGGTGACAAAAAATGGATCACAAAACAGTTCCCAGCTGTTTAGTAGTTTGAGCAAATTTTCACATTCTTGAGAGTTTGAAAGGTTGAAAAAATGTATTTTATCCAAATAAGCGTAATCATCAAGTAGTTAAAAATATAGCCTAATCATATCATAGCCAACTAAAGAACAGCCAGAACATATCCTAGAATTTATAGTCTCTGGATGAGTAACTGTGGAAGAAAGGTTCAGAGAAGCTGAATGACATGCTGGAATCCATAGGCTAATCAGCATTTTTTGCCCCCTGGTCTCGCTACACCAAACCAACGCCAGATATAAGGAAAATGACCAAAAATTGCTCAATCCTTTTGAGAAACACAAATAGAGAATCTCCGAGATGGAATGATATTAAATACATGAAAGTTGTATACATGATCATAAAACCGTGCCAATGCAGCAAACATGCTGCAAACATATAAAACTATAACCAGAAAGCATCCCTTATCATTTCCTTTCAAATCCTCATAGTGTAATTAGCCCTTTTTTGCTGAAGAAAGTAACCTACAGAATAAATTAATATAAGTGGGAGAAGTATAGAGCACCTGGAAAACTGGAACACCAGGAAAACTATTATCATTAGCTCCGGCAATCTTCCTTTCCTACAGAAAGGGAGCAGGAGAAAAGTTAGATTCTGTCAACATTACAAATACCACTATGCTGATCGAGTGCCAGCAAATGTGTGACAGGTAAAATAAATATTAGAGGATGGAAGGTAGAATTAGCATAGTGTGAATCATTTGCATTTATACTAAATAAAGTCTTCCAAAAAATTTCCACTAGAAAAAAGGCAGGTCATTTCAAGGAAAAAGCAACAAAAAGGCATCCCATTCATTTTTGTCAGCATCTATGGATGATATCTACATATACCAAAATACATATACAGGTTGATATGAGAAAAACTTATAAAATGCATTATCTTCTCCAGTCCAGATTCTATATGTGGCTATGCATAGCGTCATGAGCTATGTGACTAGAGCTTTCTAGAATTCTCGACACTTTGCTAAAGTTGGGTGGAATGCTCTAGCAAGTTGTGGAGTAATGAAGAAAGTTGTAGATACTGGAAAAATACCCTAGAACGTTGTAGAGATCAGTAGAATACTCCAGAAGGTAGTAAAGTACTAGAGTACTCTAAAAAGTTAGAGATAGTTAATGTGTAGAAGATTTTAGGTGACCTCTATCTACTGTCGGATAAAAAATGATCCTACAAATCCATTAAGGAGGGGGACAGATAATAAATAGGGAGTATGATGTCATTTGCAACTAAACCACAAGATCCAAGAATTTCAAGTCTTGTAAACATCTTTCTTCAGTAATAGCATTTTCAAAGTTATTCTACTCTCTTTTTATTCTTACTTAGCTTTCTAGCTATATTATTAGCTACTTCGAAGGTTAAGCTAACTTGACTACAAGAAAAAGTGATCAATTGTTGTAAGTGACGTAGGTTAACTATGAGTCCATGACAAGTGGTTGCAAAGTATGGTTCTTAAAGATGTCCAGCTCACAAAATGAGATGCAAGATGGAGAAGGTAAGGCAATCTGATACAAAATGCATTCACAGGAAGAAATACACAGAGATTATTTAGTTGTTGATGAGGAAGCTGGTTATGAAGTTTATATCTGTAGTTATCTCGATAATAGCATTAATTAGAAGTCTATAGTTTTTAGGAATCTGTTTATCGGTTTGTTTTTGCAGTAGTTATCTTAATTAAAAATCCATAAGTTTCAGGGTTTTTTTTTTTTTTTTTGTAAAAATCAATGTATTTAGACTATTTAAAAGGCAGTCGGTATTTTCCTAAAATCTTTGACAGTATTTAGTCTACTTAGCCTATTTTCTGTCATATAGCAGTAAGCGATGCACATTGTTCAAATGATCTCTCATCTGCAATAGGTGTGAAAGAAAGAAAGCAGGGAAAAATAAAAGCTTTCTTTGCTATTCATATAAATAATGGCCAATTCTATATTTACTTATCATTCTCATTTAATTCACCAAGGATATACTTTCACCCGAAAATAGATACTTCTCAAAAAAAAAAAAAAAAAAAATAGTACATGGGCCCAAATCCTAAATCGACAATATATGGTCCCTAGAGATGCAGAAACTTGATTCAGATATTTTACCAAATGCTTCAACAGTATCTGCAAGTTATCAAGGAGATGTAGAGCTCAGAGTACTTATTTTCATGTGGCTTTTTACAATTTTTGTTTTTTCAGTTTTCTTTTATCTAGAAGGGCGGGAATGGGGGTTGAGGGCTTTCCCTACTCTGTTCTTTATGATATGCTCATTAAGTCATCAAACCAAAGATAAGAAAGCCTTAAAACAAAAATAAACTCACAAATTAAACATGAACGGTTTACATGAAATGAAGGGAAGCGGCTAAGTTGCTTCTAAAGTGGTCATAGATTGTTTTTAAACTTATTATTTTGGAAAAAAATTTAGAACCAAATTTATTCAATCAAGTTATTTCCTAAGGCCAAGCAAGAAAGAAGGTTAAAAGCCATATATCTATTTAGATAATAACATCTTTGCAGAAGTATATGCAATAACCAGAAACATATAGGAGAGAACAGTGAAGAGGACAAGAGTTTCCCTAATTTTAATCAAATAAAACTCATTTCTCAAACCCTAATAATCCATTAAATTGATATATAGAATAGGTCATCACCTGAATATTCACAAGCATGTAATTCACAATATTGCTAACGCAGAAGGAACTAATCAAAGATACAATTAAAGTAAACATGTTTTAATACCAAATGAAATAATACATACATACATACATACATACTTATAAACTTAAGTCTAACCTTGATTGCATTCTGTACTTGGGATGCCTCCGGAATTAACCTAAATGATATTCCATCAACTTTAGTCTGCACTAACTGCACCAAAATCACCAACTAATCTTCAGTAAACAATAGAACTCGGTTTTAAACCTCCAAAATGGATACATAGTAAAAACCTTTCACGTGCAACTAACGACCATAATCCCTCTTTAGATTAACATAGGAGTCTACCGAGTATATTGAAAATAATAATCCGTTCCCAAATTTTCCGGAAAAAAAAAGGAAAAAATGGCTCATGGAGTTTTCTACCTTATCAGGAAAAGCAAGCCAAAAGATAGAAATACTCTCCGTCCAAGAGTGCGTTATATATCAATTCTTCAAAAATAAGATAGAGAGAGATAGTGGAACTGACCTTGTTGAGAGCAACAGGTACAACTTGAGAGCCATCTTGCATAGACGGATCCAAAGACTTCAATTGCTCAAGGAAGGAAATAGCATCAGCTTCATTAAAGCAAAATAACCCAAGTTTTTCCGAGAAATTGGAGCCCGAAACCAACACAAATTCCCCAGAAGAGTTGCTCAGAGCATAGACAGGGACACCTTCTAAACGCTCCTCAATAAGCCCAGCACTCATTATAGGAAAACTCATACTTCTACCACTTTCATCACCATTTTCACCGGAATAAGAATAAGAAGAAGAAGGAGGAGGAGGAGAGCTACGCGAGAGAGCTTTAAATGAATCAGAAATTGTGGCCAAAACAGGGTATTTAGGAGAGGAGCAGACGAAGTTGGAGAGGTTTGTCTGAAAGGAAGAGAATACTTGCTGAAGGAACTGAACCGCGGGCGGCGGACCTTGCAATGGCTCTGGTGAGGAGGAGGAGGAGGAGGATTGGGTTTAAAGAGATTCATGATTTTGCTGTGATGAATGGGAGGGAATTTGGGTTTTGCGGTTACAGGATAATTCTTGAGGTTATGGGAATGAAAAACTTATATATAATTTGGTGGGCAATATTAAAGTGAAAGCTTATACCATAAGCCAAAGATAAACCTAAAAACTACAAGAATGCTCTCTAATCTAGAGACTTCCAAGTCCTCTTAAGAAATGCAAGAATTGGGGGATTCAAATTCATCTATCTATGATAGATATTATTGTCAATACTTTATTAAATATCTATTTTTGATTTTGCATTCAAATCTTACAAGTCCTCTTTATTAAATGAGTTACTGAATTCTCTTTATTCAATTTTTGATGAGAATATTAATGAATAAGACAATATCTTCTATTATGATGATTTTTTTTTTTTTCTTTTTGGAGTGTTCAAACAACAACTTTACTCAACCACAGGCAGAGGAGTTGTTGGTAAACCCCCCCTAAAACTTCTCTTCGGGCGGATGGTCGAAGGTTCGAATCCTCCGAGGTGTGGTTAGCGCCACGTTAAAAAGCTCCGGGTCAGGCCCTCACCCTCGAGTAAGAGTTGGATTATGCGAAGCGCACCCCAGGCCGAATCCGGATTAGTCGGCCCGTGTGGGTTCGGATATCGGATGCTTAAGAAAAAAAAAAAAAAAACCAACAACTTTACTCTTCTTGAGAAAAATGTGTTATCATTAATATTTTTGACTAAAAAGTGGGTTATCACTTCTTGATGCAGGAATTAGCTCAAATCTTGAAGTTTTATGAAGATCTCAAGTTGATTGATTTGGGTTATGATTTCTATCTCATCAAATTCTAACTTTGTGAGAATTTTGACAAAGTTCTACATAACTATCGATGGTTCCTATGTCAAATTTTTATTTCCGTTTGAGTTTGACCGATTACTTGAATGCTCCCGTAAATATAACGTTTCTTGCGTCTTCAAATCTGCAAAACAAGTTCAACAAAAAGATATTTCTCCGTTCAAACCCTCCGATGATTAAATTAGGGAAGGATTCACAATGATAAGAAGAAGAAGAAGATAATAATTTTCTTATATGCTTCTTGAAGACAAAATAAAGAAGCTTGAATGAATGAACAAACCCTAACTTGCATGCAAATTCTAAATATATATCTAAATAATATAAGTGATTTTTTTTGTATTTGGAAAGGATCCCCTAAATGATAAGTTCTTTCCCCTTTTATAGGCAAAATTCCTTATCATTTAGTGGAATTATGTCATAAGATTTGTACCACTTGTCAATTAAGGAACATGCAGACTTTAATTCACAATTATTTGATTTATTGTAGGTCACACCACTTATTTTATCTTCTTCTGCCATATTTTCCTCTAAGTCTTGTTTGTACTTCGACATATGTTGTAATTCGTTGATATACTCCACACCTATACTTCATTAGTATTGTGGCTCATTGCTTCACACTTCGCCTGATTGCACTTTGCTAGTCTTCTTTTTATTGTATTTTATTCTTCAATTAATGACTTTATGGTAATTGAATATTTATAATTGTCACGTGTCATTTTATCCTCTCATGTAGCCTCCCTCTTCAACTCCCTCCTCGCTTGCCCCTTCTCCTACCACTCAAGAGGCGTGTGTTGCTAGCACCTCGGTGGAAGGGCCTTAATATGCTCTGCAGATTGTTGTTTATAATCCAACAAACTCGTCTCTAGTTGGGATTCAAATACTCCCCAACTTGTTATTTCGTTGATTGCTACACTACAAAAGACTCGACGATTTTTCAAATGAAGAACCTCCAAGAAGCTATCACCATCTAAACTTCCAACTTCCACTGTTCCCGCTAAACAAGTTTTCTATGAGCATTATCTTCCTAAGGACAACTGGTTTGGACAGAAACATGGGAAGTTGGGTTCACTATTTGATGTTCCAATTATTGAGGCAGAGACTTTTCAACAACTCCATCGATCATCATGAATTGCTTAAGTTGGAATTATCGGAGATTGGGACTTCCTCGGCATGTTCACGAATTAATAGTCCTTGTTTCTTGTTTTCAACTGTACTTTCTTTTTTGTAATTGAAACAAAAACAAGTAATTCTTCTTCTTTCATGGCTAGAATTCTGTGTTGTTTGAGTTTTTCAAGTGGTGTTTGTGTTGACAGTTTGGGATCTAGTGGTGGCTTAACTTTATTTTGGAAGTTAGTAGATGGAATTTCTCTTCAATCTTATTTTAAGGGACACATCGATGTAATCGTGTACCCTAGTGACAAAGTTGCTTGGCGTTTAAGGGGTTTTTATGGCCATTCTCAACAAGATCTCCGACATGAATCGTGACATTATTACGTTTTCTCCATTTTCAATGAAATTTTTTGTGGCTTTGTATGGGTGACTTTAATGAAATTGCTCTGGGGGAATTTTGATATTTTCTTTTATAGGAAAAGTAAGTCTCAAATTAAAAAATTTTTTAATTCCCTTCAATAAGATTTCAAAATTAAAATTTTTTATAAATAATAATAAAAAAAAGAATATTGAAGAATTTTTTGGAATTATTCAAGATTTAAAATAGCTAACCTAAACCTAAAAGTGAAGACAATAGAGAAAAGGAAAGGGAAAGAAAAAAAAGAAGTAAGGATACATTATCTAATCCCCCAAAACAATTAAGAATAAATTGCTAAATTTTCTTGTTTAATTATTTAAGGATGCCAATGGTAAGCAAAGTGTTGTGGGTCCAACCCAAGTTGCAATATATTTTTTGTATTGTTTTGGTATTATCATTTTTTTTATGTGGGCTTTTATTGTGGACTTTTAATGTCTTTTATTTTGGTCTATTTTAGCTTTTATGCTAGGGTGTTTCTTGGCTACACAAAATAAGAGGGTGAGCATCAAAATTTAGAGAGGGTGCAGTAGTTCTCAATTTTGGTGGTGCATCTACAATAAAGTGGTCCGATCAAGAGTCAAGCGTGGTTCGATTTGGCTGAAATTTTTATAGCTTGTTTCTAACATCTAGGGCTGAATTTTGGACGGTCTGATTGTTATTTTGAGCTCCAGTTTGGTCAGAATCATCTCTGGATTGAACTGCATTTTTGGGTGAATTCTACACTTTTGTTCTCTATTTTTGATCTATTATTGTTTGGAGTTTGTTGGTGGGTGTGTGAACCTTTTTATATTGAATTGGTTTTATTTTACCCTCAATTATCAATAAGAGAAGTATATGGTGGACTCCTTAAACGGTCTCGTAGTTTTTTACTCTTCATATTAAAGGGGTTTTTTCACGTATAAATTGTGTGTTATTTGCAGTTTAATCTTCTTATTATGACTATTTATTCACTACAATATTATTGGTTTTTGTTTGGTGAATAAGTTGTGAAGATATTGGGTTGATTAGATTGTGAAATTGGTTGATAGTCTTGTGTGTGTGACATTGTGGTGTTGTAAGGACCCCCTTGCTTCCCTACAACTTGGTATCGGAGCTTACGGTTAATACTTGGTCACATTATGGAGTCAAGTAGTAGTAGCTCGATGGTTAAATTGGCATCAACCAATTATTCCATTTGGAGAGCTATGAAGGAGGACTTGTTGTATTGCAAGGATTTGTATAACCCTATTGAAATTCTCACCAATGCGGATGGTAGTATTGCTAAACCAATTAAACCTGAAAAGATGGAAGAAAAAGATTGGGCAAAGTTGAAAAGAAAGACTTTGGGGACTATTGGCAATGAGTTGATATTAGCATATTCAACCATGGGTCACAAGAGTCCGACCCTTATGATTTGTGGAAGAATTTGGAAGGTCTTTATGAAAGGAAGACCATGCATAACAAAACTTCAATGATTAAAAGACTTGTTAATTTGAAATTGAAAGGTGGGAAGTCTGTTTCTGAGCATCTTAGTGATTTCCAGGATATTATTAACAAGTTGACTTCTATGAAGATTGTTCTTGATGATGAGTTGCAAGCTTTGTTCTTGTTGAGTTCTTTGCTCGGATAGTTGGGAGACCTTGATAGTGACTATTAGAAACTCTGCTCCAGATGGTGTGCTATCTTTGGATGTGATCAAAGAAAGCATGTTTAATGAAGAAATTAGAAGAAAGGAGATGAGAGTTGATAATTCACAAGCTCTTGTTGTTGAGAATAGAGGAAGAAGCAAGAGTAGGGATTCCAATGGTTGTGATAACTCAAGGAATAGGTCCAAATCTAGTGATGGGAGAAATGTGACTACATGCAACTATTGCAAGAAGCCTGGTCATATCAAAAAGTATTGTTTCCGCTTGAAAAGTGAACAAAGAAAGAAACATGATTCATTGAAAGAGGGAGATGACAAAAATACTGCAAC
Source organism: Cynanchum wilfordii (assembly GCA_025388415.1). Lineage (NCBI taxonomy): Eukaryota > Viridiplantae > Streptophyta > Magnoliopsida > Gentianales > Apocynaceae > Cynanchum > Cynanchum wilfordii. The sequence continues at coordinate 142,652 of JAHSUH010000560.1, forward strand.
AACTGCTTCTAAAAGTTATGATGAGGTCACGTTGATTTGTGCAACTGGTGAGTGTCAACATGTTGATGGTTCAGGCATAGAGTGGCTAGAAGATATAGGGGCTTCATACCATTGTGTTTCTAAAAGGGAATATTTCATGAACTACCAAACTAGTAATTTTGGTAGTGTCAAGATGAGTAACCAAAGCTCAACAAGCATTATTGGGTTAGGTGATATTCGTGTGAAGACAAGTGTTGGGTCCATGCTTCATTGAAGAATGTGCGTCATATTCTTGATCTATGCCTTAACTTGTTGTCTGCTAATGCCCTTGATCAAGAAGGCTTTCGGCACACCTTCAAGAAGGCTTTCGACACACCTTTGGAGATGGTAAATGGAAGTTGTCCAAGGGTTCTTTGACAATTGCACGTGGCGAGTTGTGTTATTCTTTGTATAAGACATACTTGAGTGTATGTTCCGGTGAGCTTAATGCAGTGGAAGAGTATAATTCTCCTAACTTATGGCATCGCAGATTGGGACACATAAGTGACAAGGGGACAAAATGTTTAGCAAGTAAATCTCTTATTCCAATTGATACTGCTATTACTCTTAACCCTTGTGATCATTGTTTGGCAGACAAGCAACATAGAGCTTCTTTTTCTAGGAAGTCTATGATAAGTTATAAATTTTCATAATTATTATATTTAATTCTCTTACATTTTGATTAGATATCGAGCTAATTTGTGGAATTTATGTTTGTTTTAATGATAGTGGTGGAAAGTCAAAGATCGAGCAGAATTTGGCTAAAAGACTTATTTTTAGTCATCAATTATTACAAAGACGTGGAGGAAGAGTTAAAATTTGAACGGATGACTATCAACAATTCCCAAGATATTTGAAGATAAATTCAAATTATCTTATCTTTATTATTATTTTATTAGTTATCGGAGAGATAATTATTTCCTATTTTAATTAGGATTTTATTTATTATATTCTATGATTTATGGGTTAGAAAGTTATTATTCTATTAAGATTTTGAGAAGTTAGGAAAAACTTTATAAATAGGTCTGCTGCTACATTCTTATCTTTACCAAGTTTTCAAGATTTAGAAAGAGAAGAGTGATGGAGACCGCGATGGTCGCTTAAGCTTCGATTCAGTCCGGGGAATGATTCCAAGACAAGTTCCGAGTTCATGATCTACACAAATTCCGGGTTTTAAGATAATTTTCAATTTTGAATTCATTACTTTTAACAATTCAATATTTAGATCGCGTGATTGAATATTGATTAGGTTTTACTTAATTCTTTTGATGCTTTTTGATTGAATTGAGTTGGGATTTTATAATTTATGATTGAATTTAATTTTGGACAGTTTTGTGGCTTCACGGATTGCCTTGATATTATCACGGGTTTTAGGTTAAACTTGAATTTGATTGATTAAGCGTTTGTCCTAGGATATACTTTTGTTGTTTAATCGAATTCTAACGGCTTCGTTAGTAGGTGACACGAATACTAATTAGGGTTTCCATTTAGTAGTCAATCAAGAAATTAGTTTTGAAATGCGGAAATTGATTGAGGAACGAGGAATAACTTAAATTGAATCATTACCCTAGGACTGAAATTTTAAATCCGATACTTGCGTTTTTCTTATTAGTTAATTGTTTTCTACAATTTCCGAATCTAAAAATCTCTCTTTTATTGTTTTCTATTCTCTTATTAATTGATTTCGATTAGGTTTTTTAGGGAAACGACTTGGTGAACACCCTAAACTGCTCATTGATTTAATTGAATTAATCTTGGCTATTTAACGACAATCATGTAATTCTAAAACCCTACCAGTCTACTAGGAGGCAAGCTAAGCTTGAGCTTGTGCACTCCAATGTTTGTGGTCCCATTGATGTGGAATCTAATGGTGGCAAAAAATATTTTGACACTTTCATTGATGATACTACTCACAAGACTTGGGTTTATATGTTAAAGACAAAGAGTCTAGTGTTTGAAACTTTTCGGAAATTTCATGCTATGGTGGAAAGGGAAACAGAAAGAAAGTTGAAATGTTTCGTTTTAACAATGGTGGTGAATATACTTCACATGAGTTCGAGAACTACTCCTCACTTCATGGTATTAGACATGTGAAGAATATGCCCGACACCCCACAACATAATAGTGTTGCAGAGAGGATGAATAGAACCATTGTGGAGAAGGTGAGATGTTTGTTGAAAATGCCAAACCTTCCCGAGTCATTTTGGCTCGTGGCAGTACATATTGCAATGTACTTGATCAACCGCTCTCCATCAATTCCTTTGGGTCTTGATATTTTTGAGAGAGCATGGAAGGGATGTGATCCCAAATATTAACATCTTAGTCTTTAGATGCAATGCATACATGCATGTGTCGAAGGATCAAAGATCGAAACTTGATTCCAAGACTAGTCCATGTGTGTTTGTTGGCTATGGTGATGAAAAGTATGGGTTCAGGCTCTATGATCCCGAGAAATGGAAGGTAGTGAGAAGCAGAGATGTGGTATTCTTTGAGCACGAGATAGGGTGCAGATCTTCCGAGTGCAAGGTACAATGCTAACTCGGATTTTTATGTTGATACTACTGATGTTTATTCTGTCCCTACTTCTATTTCTGATGGACCTAACACATGAGAATTTGGAGGCAACGCATGATGGTGTTGAGGAGGTACAACCTAATAAAAATGGTGATGTACTAGAGTTTGATGATGCTCCTAATGATGCTCAACCGGATGAGGAAGAGGATCATGAGTAGGGGGAGCTACCTATCCCGCCGATGGATGATGTATAGGTTCGAAGGTCAAGTAGAGTTGGCAAACCTTCTTCAAAATATCCAAGCTCAGAGTACATCTTGGCCATTGATGAGGGGGAGCCCGAGAGTTTCCAAGAAGTGTAGTCTAGTGAAGACAAGGATCTTTGGCTCGAGGCTATGAAAGAGGAGATGAATTCTTTGAAAAAGAATCATACTTATGATTTGGTGAAGCTTCCTAAGGGCAAGAAAGTCTTGAGAAATGGATGGGTCTTCAAGAACAAGAAAGATGGTGAGAAGATAGTGAAGCGCAAAGCTAGATTGGTGGTCAAAGGGTGCAGTTAGAAAAAGGGCATCGATTTTGAGGGGATCTTCTCTCCTGTTGTCAAGATGACTTCTATCAAAATCGTTTTGGGGTTAGCTACAAGTCTTGATTTCGAGTTGGAGCAGCTTAATGTGAAAAGTGCTTTATTACATGGTGACTTGCACGAAAAAATCTACATAGAGCAACCTGAAGGTTTTGAAGAAAAGGAGAAAGAAAAGCTTGTTTGCATGTTGAAGAGTCTTTATAGGCTTAAGCAAGCAACAAGGCAATGGTACCGGAAATTTGATTCGTTTATGACAAGTCGTGGTTATAAATGAACTTCTTATGATCCTTGTGTGTATTTCAAGAAGTTCCCTAGATGATCAATTCATCATCCTTCTTCTATATGTGGATGATATGCCGATAGTTAGGCGAGATTCGGAAATGAATTAGCAACTTGAAGATAGACTTGTCCAAGTCATTTGACATGAAAGATTTGGGTCCTGCAAAGAAAATCTTAGACATGGAGATTGCTCATGATAGGAAGGCTGGGAAGTTGTGGTTTTCACAAGAAAAATATATTGAACGAGTGCTTGATAGGTTCAATATGAAGCATGCTAAGCCAGTTGGTACACCATTAGCACCACACTTTAAGCTAAGTAAAAGAGACTGTCCTACAACAGAGAAGGAGAAAGCATATATGTCATCTATTCCTTATTCTTCTACTGTTGGTTCTTTTATGCATGCTATGGTGTGTACTAAGCCGGATATTGCACATTCTGTTGGTTTGGTGAGTAGATATCATTGGTAGGCAGTGAGGTGGATCTTTAGATACTTGTGTGGCACTTCCAAGTTTTGTTTGTGTTATGGAGGTGGCAAACCTGTTCTTGAGGGGTATACTGATGTAGACATAACTGGTGATTTTGATAACGGAAAGTCTACCTCAGGTTATGTGTTCACATTTTCAAGGGGAATCATTTCTTGGCAATCCAAGTTACAAAAGTGTGTGGCCTTGTCTACTACTAAGGCAGAGTATATAGCAGTTATGGAAGAAAGTAATGAAATGCTTCGGTTGAAGAGGTTCCTTCAAGAGTTGGGTTTGAAGCAAGGTGAATATGTAGTACTCTGGGATAGTCAGAGTGCTTTGGATTTGAGCAAGAATTCTATGTATCACACTCATACCAAGCATATTGATGTTCGATATCATTGGTTGCAAAATGTGATTGAGGAGAAGAAAATGAAGCTGAAGAAAGTTCACAGTGACAAGAATGGTGCAAACATGTTGACAAAGGTGGTTCTCGAAAGCATGCTTGAAATTTGTGGTAAGCTTGCGGGAATGAGCTTCAAGTGATCATTGAAGCATGGACGTCTTCCTCGTGTTAGGCTGGAGGGGGAGATTGTTGTGGGTCCAACCCAAGTTGCAATATTTTTTGTATTGCTTTGGTATTATTTTTTTTTATGTGGACTTTTATTGTGAACTTTTAATGTCTTTTATTTTGGTCCATTTTGGCTCTTGTGCTAGGTATTTATTGGCTCTATTTTGCTACACAAAACAAGAGGGTGAGCAGCAAAATTTAGAGACTGACCGGATAACTATTATTACCTCCCCGCCCAGCCCTGGCGAGTCATTTTTTAGTTCAGCAGTTCTCCATTTTAGTGGTGCAGCTACGATCAAGTGGTCCGATCAAGGGTTAAACAAGTGGTCCGATACTGCTGAAATTTTGAGAGCTTGTTCCCGACATCTAGGGCTTCATTTTGACTGTCTGATCGTTATTTTAAGCTCCGATTTGGTCATAATCATCTCTGGACAAAACTGCATTTTGGATGAATTCTACACTTTTGTTCTCTATTTTTGATCTCTTTTGTTTGGAGTTTATTGGTGGGTGTGTGAACCTTTGTAGATTGAATTGGGTTTATTTTACCCTCAATAACCAATAAAAAATGTATAGGGTGGACTCCTTAAACGGTCCCGTGGTTTTTTACTCTTCATATCGAAAAGGTTTTTCCACGTATAAATTGTGTGTTATTTGGAGTTTAATCTTCTTATTATGACTATTTATTCACTGCAATATTATTATTTTTAGTTTGGTGAATTAGTTGTGACAATATTGGGTTGATTAGATTGTGAAATTGGTTGATAGTCTTGTGTGTGACATTGTGGGTGTCGTAAAGACCCCCTTGCTTCCCTACACAAAGAGCTTCAATGTAAATTTTTTTTCCTTTTTTTGACAGATAATTGTAACTTTGAAGACGGGACCATTTACCATTTTCCCAAAAACCAGGAGAGTTTCAAAGATATAGATATCAGCTTGAACTTGAGAAGAATCATCTCACACCATTTATCCAAATGCAAAAGCAAAAATACAAAACAAAACATGTACTCAACTGGTTGAAATTCGGTAAGCAGATCCTGTGCAAGGATATTATTAACAAAACAAAGAATTTTGAAAGAGTCAATGTGCTCCTAGAAATATGTTTGCTTTTGAGGCAGATGGTAATACAGCAAGATTTTATAATCTCATCCTCCCTGCATCATTATTCACATTTTACTGCAGAGAGAGGTGGGAGGAGACCATATATTCTGTGACAACTTTTTTGATGCTGGAACTGCCATATGCACGTGTATATATATGACAAAAGATTTTCCATCACATTCAACCTGCTGCTGAGGTACCACCAATCACCTATATGTGCCACTTTCTTTACGGCCAATGGTACCAGTTTCAATATCAAAACCAGGCGGAATAAAGATAATATCATTCCATTCAAGTGATAAATCATCCTGCATTATTGTTGATAATTTCAATACTATGAAACAATAGGAATAGCAAGAAACAATAGGTCAACTCGGAATTCTACACCAGCACCTACAACGCATCAGCTTATAAATAAATGACAACAAGATCTCTAACCTTCATCCCTTGTATTATATCCTCAAGAACTGCAACCTACAACATTAAGTGAAAAATTAATGGTATTCTAGGCTTGTAAATCAAAAGAATCAGAAACTTTACCTCAATATTTCCCGGTATTAATTCAGGATTCATGATATTGTCCTTTCTTAAAGCTCTTTGTTTATACTCTTCAAAGTCCTCCTACAAAATAATGAGTAATAGTAAGAAAGGAAAATACAACAAATGGTGCAGAACAAGAATAATATACAAATTCAAATTTCAACACCAAACCTTCCTGAAAAAGGCAAGACGATATCTCTTCTTTTGGCTAAACGTGACCAAGTTTTTTGACTGAAAAACATAAAACATAGACATTACTCAAACTATTGGCACCAAAAAGTTTTTGTGCAAGCAAAACAACAACAAACAATTTGATGCGTAGCAAAAGTAAACCATGAGCAACAAGGGAGTGATCAATCAAATCCAAACTATTTGGAGAACAATTCAAATATTTAAATTTTAAAGTAGTTTTGGTTAAGATTTTAAAATTTTTTTAAATATATTTAGTCTTAAATATTTTTAAAATTACCAAAATTGTAAAATCTCAAATAACCATAATCATCAGGCGATCAAAAATATGGCCTAATCATATCATTAGCCTACTAAAGAACAGCCAGAACATATCCTAGAATTTATAGTCTCTGGATGTGTAACTGTGGAAGAAAGGTTCAGGAAGCAGAGTGAATATGACAAACAGACATGCTGGAATCCACAGGCTAATCAGCCTTTTTTGCCCCCCTGGTCTCGCTACACCAAACCAATACCAGATATAAGGAAAATGACCAAAAGTTGCTCAATCCTTTTGAGAAACACAAATAGAGAATCTCAGAGATGGAATGATATTAAATACATGAAAGTTGTATACATGATCATAAAACTGTGCCAATGCAGCAAACATATAAAACTATAACCAGAAAGCATCCCTGATCATTTCCTTTCAAATCCTCATAGTGTAATTTGCCCATTTTTGCTGAAGAAAGTAACCTACAGAGTAAATTAATATAAGAGGGATAATTATAGAGCACCTGAAAAACTGGAACGCCGGGAAAACTATCATCATTAGCTCCGGAAATCTTCCTTTCCTACAGAAAGGGAGAAGGAGAAAAGTTAGATTTTGTTAACATTAAATACCACTCGCCAAAGAAATGCATTTGGTATATGCTGATCAAGTGCCAGCAGAAGTGTGACAGGAAAAATAAATATTAGAGGATGGATGATATAACAGTATAGTGTGAATCATTGCCTTTTTACTAAATAAGTTCTTCCAAAAAGTTTCCACTAGAAAAAAGCAGGCCATTTCAAGGAAAAACAACCAAAAGCCATCCACAGTCATTTATGTCAGCATCTGTGGATGATATCTACATATACCAAAATACAGATACAGATAGATATGAGAAAAACTTATTGCATTATCTTCTCCAGGCAATGAAAAACAGATAGATTCTAGATATTGTTCTATGTGCAACGTGACATGAGCCACGTGACTAGAACTCTCTAAAATTCTCTACACTTGGCTAAAGTTGGGTGGAATACTCTAGAAAAGTGTATGTAATGTAGAAGGTTGTAGATAGTGGAAAAATACCCTAGAAAGTTGTACAGAGTAGCGGAATACTCTAGAAAGTGTAAAGTACTCTAGTAAAATGTAGGCAAATTTTGTGGCTGAATTCTCACGTAATCTCTAATCCTTTACCTGAAAAATAATATAAAAGTGTTCACAATAAGTAAGCATCACTTCAATTAGTAACTTCAAAGCCACAACTTTTTAAAAGCCGTTTCTATAGTTTTTAAGTAGAAAAAACAAATATAAATATGAAAACACCCTCAGTTGAGGATGTGTTAAGTGTTAAATTCAACTCTTTTATCAACTTAAGCTTAAGCTATTCGATGAGGTACAAATTTAACTATAGATAATCCATGCAGTATTATGCCATTACTTCATATATTGGTATGCATTTCAGGGACTGCAGGATTTTGCAAAGAATATAAGAACAAAAGTTTATTCCCTACCTAATTTCATGAGGCAAGGGAAGTGAAAAGGTTAAGAAAACACGCTCCTTAACAACTTTGATATTGGATATACCATACTGTTTGATAAGAATTTGGCATACCAGGAATATGTACTAGTAGTATATGCATATGTAAAATACCTAATCTATATCTTTTCCATTTTTTTTTGTCTTCTTGTGCTAAATGATATGTTCATCATTATTGTAGTGTTCTACATTCTATGAATTTTCACAGCTCAAATATTCCTGCTGAGTTTTCATTTCTCGTGATGTTGCTATTTAGGAGCATTTTCAACTTCTACTCAAGTTCAAAATACTATTCTCTTAAAGATGTCTCTATTCATCTGGTCTGGTGTATAGCAGTAAGGGATGTGTATTGTTCAAATGATCTCGTCTGCAATAGATGAAAGAAATAAAGAGAGGAAAGAAAAGCTTTATATGGTAGTCATGTAAATAATGGCCTATTATGCTATACTTATCATTCCCATTTAATACACAAAGTATATACTTTTCACACCCAAAATATTTTATTCTCAAAAGAAAACAGTACTTGAACCCAAATACTAAATCAACAGTATCTGGTCCCTGTTGATGAGAAACTTGATCCAAATATTTTACCAAATGGTTCAACAATCTCTGCAAGTAATCAAGGAGAGGAAGAGCTCATAGTACTCATTTTCATTTGGCTTTTTTTTTCCCATTTTTTCTTTTATCTAGAAGGGTGGGAATGGGGGTTGAGGGGTTTCCATACTCTTTTCTTGTATGAGATGCTCATAAAGTCATCAAACCAAAAATAAGAAAGCCTTTAATCAAAACTAAACCAGCATATTAAGCATGGAAGCTTTTTCCATGCAATGAATGAAGCTCTTAAATTGCTTCTAAAGTGATTATAACTTATTTTTTAACTATATTATTTTGGAAAACAATCTAGAACCAAATTTATTCAATCAAGCTATTCCCTAAGGCAAATGAAGAAAGAAGGTTAAAAGTCATATATGCTATTTATATAATGACATCTCTGCAGAAGTATATGCACTAACCAGAAACATATTGAGAGAGAACAGTGAAGAGGGCAAGAGTTTCCCGAATTTTGAATCAAATAAAACTTATTTCTCAAACCCTTATAATCCATTAAATTGATATAAATAATAGGTCATCACCTGAATATTGAAAAGCATCTAATTCCCAATATTGCCAACACAGAAGGTATATCTTAAATTCAACTATTAACATACAATTAAAACTAAAATATGTTTTAATACCAAAATTGAAAACGTTAATCTGGAATAATACATACATACTTAAAAAAATTAAGTTAAAGTCTAACCTGGATCGCATTTATTACTTGGGAGGCCTCCGGAATTAACCTAAATGATACTCCATTAACTTTAGCCTGCACTATCTGCACCAAAATCACCAAGTAAATTTCAGCACCTCCACAAACACTTGATCAGAAAATAACATAATTAAATTTTAAGCTTCCAAAATGGATGCATAGTTAACATTTCACGGGCAACTCACGATCATAATCCCTGTTTAGATCAACATAGGAGTCTACCCGAGTATAATTGAAAATAATAATCCCTTCTCATATTTCCAAAATGCTCAGAGTTTTACAATCTTATCAGGAAAAGCAAGTCAAAAGACCTGAAATGAACTCTGACATGTGGATCATATATCAAATACGTGTTGCTTCAACATTATTCAAAAAGATAAGCATTAGCGATTCTCAATCACTCTGAGTTCTAGATAGAAATACTAATCCATCCAAGTGTGCGATATATATCAATTCTTCAAAAAGAAGAGAGAGAAAGAGAGTGGAACTGACCGTGTTGAGACCAGCAGTTACAACTCGAGAGTCATTTTGCGTAGAAGGCTCCATAGACTTCAACTGCTCAAGGAAGGAAACAGCATCATCTTTATTAAAGCAAATTAACCCAATGGTTTTTGTAGAATCGGAGTCCGAAATCAACACAAGTTCCCCAGATGAATTTTTCAGAGCATAGACAGGGACACCTGCAAAACGCTTCTCAACAATCTCAGGTTTCATTTTATAAAAAATCCTGCGTCTGGTCAAAACAGGGAATTTTACAGAGGAACGGATGAAGTTGGAGAGGTTCGTCTGAAAGGAAGAGAATACTTGCTGAAGGACCTCAACCACAGGCGGCGGACCTTGCAGTGGCTCCGGTGAGGAGGAGAGGAGGAGGAGGCCTTGGGTTTAAAGGGATTCATGATTTTGCTGTTATGAATGAGAGGGAATTTGGTTTAAACAACTTATGTATAGTTTGGCGGGCAATATTAAAGTGAAACCAAAAACCATACGCCAAGATATTTGTAGTAAGATATGTCGTGGGATTTTGTATAATATCAATTAACACAAATAAAAATAATAGGGTTAAACTGACCCTCAAATTAACCAGACATAATTTTAAACTTATTTTATTTCTAACTTTAACGCATATATTATATACATTTTCAAAAAAAGTTACATACTTCACATACGTAAAAAGTTACATACTTCACATGCGTTTTTGTGAAGTTTTATTTTTTTTTTCAAAGAAAATGTCACATATATAATAAAAACGCATAACATACATGCGTTTTTACCACATGTACATTAAAAGTGCACTTGTGGTATGTATTTTTGCCACATGTAAAAAGAAAAACGCAAACCGCTTATGCATTTTTATATAGGATAATTTTTTTATTTTTAATTTAAAAAATTAATCATGCATGGTGATGTTGATTTTTTTTTTCAAAAAAAAAAAAATTTATATAGGTATAACATAAAATTGCATATATATATATAAAAATAGTATTTATACATACATATGCTATATGTATTTTTTATAAGATAATTTTTTTTTAGTTCTGGTTAAAAACATATACAGTATATACATTTTTGTGTCTATATTAAAAAAAAATATTTTTTTAAAAAAAAAAGCATATGTTATATGTGTTTTTGCATCTTTGTTGAAAAACGCTTATAATATATGCGTTTTTATTCGATAAATTTTTTTAGTTCTTATTAAAAATACATTTAACAAATGTAGGAATAAGATATAGAAATTAAGAATAAAACATAATTAAAAATTAATCTCATACAAAAAGATATTGAAAATAGCAAATACATAACCAAAATATAACTATAAAAAGACAATATAAAATGTTTATTACAATCATAAAATTCCAAGTTGCAAAATAAGATAAAACACATGTAAAAAAAGACTATAATTCAATTATTAGTATTTGATGGGTTATAGTTTACACAAGTTCTTCTGTTATGTCTAGACATATGACAATTTCCACATCTTAGAGGTGAATCGGGATCTTTAGCATCTATTAGGTAGATGATACCTTCGAGATTATGGACAACCTTGTTGATTACCCTTCATATTTGGCTTGTAATGTTCAAGTGGGAATGGTGCATCATTCCATAATGACTCATTTGCAACTAGATAAAAATCTATTTGGTAAATCAAATTGTAGTTTGTTTTATTTTGGAGGTAAAAGTCCATAACAAAATTAGTTGGATTCAAACCTTTATGACGACAAACTGCAAAGACATGTGAATAAGGAATTCTGAATAATGACCATTTGTAACAAGAATGAGATTGATCGTTGATTTTCATGGTGTACACATTGTTACCTCTTTCATCTCCTCTTATTGGTGTTCTAATATTAAAAATACATGTTTCAAAATTACATTGGAAAATTGTTTGACCCGAAATTTTGCTTTATTTTTCGCATACTTTCTCCATATTATTGAGGAAAATGGATGCTTAGTGTGTGTTGCATATATGACTAAAGTACTCAATAAGTTTATCATATATATACTCAACTTAAGTCTTGAGAGGTAATGCACGAATATTTCTTTAACACACTATTCAAAGACTTAGATAATAAATTTGTAGTCATGCATCCATACTTCAATCCACAATCATTTGAAGGTGTCTATTTTCCCGATCAATAGAATTCAAATAATTGAATGCATCCACATTTCATTTCTTGATTTCTTGCAAAAATAGCAAATGAATTTGTGGCATGCTAGAAGCATGATACATCAATTAGTTTTAAAGATAAGTCCTCGCAAAAGAGAGAGAGAGAGCAAATATCTAATATGTGCACATTGTACAATTTTAAAAAGTTAAGAGATGTTACAAATAAAATAATTTTAAAAGACTTTCTTGTATATGAAAATATTGAAAGCGTATACAATAATGAAATTTCAAGAAGTTATGTTTCTATAGGTCAAATACAAGTTTGTATAATAAAGTTTAGTAAGTAACTCAGCAGCTTGGGAGAGTTAGTAAGCGAACTCCTAAAGCTTCTCCTCAGGGCGGATGATCGAGGGTTCGAATCCCCCCGACGTGGTTAGCGTCACGTTAAAAAAACTCTGGGTTAAGCCTTCACCCTCAAGTAAGAGTTGGACTTTACGAGCACACCCCATACCGAATCTGGATTAGTTGGTCGGTGTGAGTTCGGATACCGGATGCTTGTCTAATTTAATATAACGTTATATAGTTACCTTAAAAAATATGAATTTAATTAGGAACTTTAATATTTTTTTTTTATCGGTAACAAATAAGTTTCAACATTTTTTAAAAGGTTATTATTATTATTATTATTTTAATCTCATAACTATTTTAATTTTTAAATTTGGTACTTAATTTTAAAATTATTACAACTTGATTCTTTGATTATTTTTGTTTAAATTTGTAAAATGTTTTGGCTAGTTTATTCATATAAAAAATATATGTTTTATTATTTGAAAATATTTTTTGATAATCTATATAGGAAGGATAAGTGTTTTTTATGTGACGGAAAGAGATTGAAAAATTTTATAAATTTAAATAAAATAACCAAAGTTAGTAAAATAAAACTAATTAAAAATTAAAATCTAAAAAATTTAAGATTAATACAGAAATGAATGCGTGACTTTTATTAATAGAATAATTGGTGAATATGGTCCAAACAAATTTACTTTTGACAAGTTCAGTCCCAAAATATTTTTGTAACTTTTAAAGTCTCAAACTTTTTTATTAGAGATAAATATGATCCTTGTTGACGAATTCTGTCAAAAAAACTTAAAAATTTAATGGTTTACATTGTTTAATTAAATTTAATGGATTCTTCTCACTGACATTTTTAACCTTTCTTTTAATTAACTAAACAATGTAAGCTGTTAAGTTTTTAAGTTGTTTTAAAGAATCCGTGAACAAGTATCTTATTTTTCTCTAATAAAAAAAATTTGGAACTTTAAAAATTTTAAAAAATATTTTAAGACTGAATTTATCAAAAAATAAATTTGTTTGAAATTAAATTCATCAATTACTCTTTATTAATAATATGCATCAACTAAAAGTGGATGGCGCGGAACCAAGGGAATATTTTCAATCCCCAAAAAATGATAGCATATAGAGTGAAACCCAACAAGCTTGAGAGAGTTGGTAAGCGGACTCCTACAGCTTCTTTTCGGAGCGGATGATCGAGGGTTCGAATCTCTTGAGGTGATTAGGGCCAAGTCGAATCCGGATTAATCGGTCAGTGTAAGTGAAGCCCATCGCTGTCACAATAATTCTGCTCTTTTTATTCACTTCAACTAATCATAACTATTACTTGTTGGTTCAAGTAACTATCGGACACACGAATAAATTATTAAAAAAAATAGTCATTATCATTTGTCGATTCTAAGGGTCAGATAAGTAGTTTAAATTTTTTTTTTCACATGGAAATATATGCGTTTAATATTTTATGTAAATATTTTAATTTTTGTGTAAATATAAATATGCTATATCATATAAATTATATATATTTTTAATTTTTTATATTAAAATAAAATTGAGATTATATTTTGTCATCTTAAAAAATATATGTATATTTATTGATATATTTTTTATATCGATAGAATTTATATTTTACAATTTATATTCATTAATTATTTTTATTGAATGTAATAAATTTAATATTTTAGTTTTTATTGAATGAGTCATAGCATTCTCTTCCGCCCAAAATGAAATTTTTGACAGTTGAGAATTCTATGACTCGTACAGAGAATGTGTCACGACCCGGAACCGCAGGCCCAAGCTGCGACTATGGGCCTGGCAGCACCTACAGATCAACTACTTGGTGTTGTCCTCACTACACCAAAATGGATACCCCAAGTTGACTATGAGTACCTAGGCCCATTCTTATATATCATTATACATTTACTTATCATTTCGATGTGGGACGGAGTATCACATTCACCCCCCTTAAGGCCTAGCGTCCTCGCTAGGGCCCAACCGAACATAATTGGACTCAACCCAAGATCAACCGGTGGAGGTCTAGATACTCATAGTCAACTCGGGGTATCCCTTTTGGTGCAGTGAGGACAACACCAAGTAGTTGACCGTGGGTGCTTTGCTAGGCCCATAGTCGCGGCTTGGGCCTACGGTTCCGGGTCGTGACAGTTGGAATCAAAGCGGGTAACCAGCCCGGACTATGGGAACTAAGTGCTACACCCGAGTGGTGGGAGTCACCTCTAGAATCCCGGACGTCCATTGGTTGATCTTGGGTTGAGTCCAATTATGTTCGGTTGGGGCCCTAGAGGGCGTTAGGCCTAAAAGGGGTGAATGTGATACTCCGTCCCACATCGAAATGATAAGTAAATGTATAATGATATATAAGAATGGGCATATGTACTCATAGTCAACTTGGGGTATCCATTTTGGTCTAGTGAAGACAATACCAAGTAGTTGACCGTGGGTGCCGCAGGCCCAAGCCGCGACTATGGGCCTGGCAGCACCCACAACTACTTGGTGTTGTCCTCACTACACCAAAATGGATACCCCAAGTTGACTATGAGTACCTAGGCCCATTCTTATATATCATTATACATTTACTTATCATTTCGATGTGGGACGGACTATCACATTCACCCCCTTAAGGCCTAACGTCCTCGCTAGGGCCCAACCGAACATAATTGGACTCAGCCCAAGATCAACCAGTAGACGTCCGGGATTCTAGAGGTGACTCCCACCACTCGGGTGTAGCACTTAGTTCCCAGAGTCCGGGCTGGCTACCCGCTTTGATACCAACTGTCACGACCCCGACCCGTCTGCCCATGCCGCGACTATGGGTCCGACATCACCCATAGTCAACTACTTGGTGTTGTCCTCACTGTACCAAAAGGGATACCCCGAGTTGAGTATGAGTATCTAAGCCCATTCTTATATACCATTATACATTATTTATCATTTTGATGTGGGACGGAGTATCACGGGAATGAGTCATAGCACTCTCCTCTGCCCAAAATGAAATAAAATTTTTGACATTTGAGGATTCTATGACTCGTACAGAGAATGAGTCATAGCACTCTCCGAGATGAAATTTTGACAGTAGAGAATTCTATGACTCGTATAGAGAATGATTCATGCATTCTTCTCTGCCTAAAATAAAATTTGGACTAAATAATGCTACGACTCATTCTTACAACACAACAACAACGCAATTCAACATATAAACCAAAATATAATAGAAAAAACACATCAATTCGATATATATTCCAAAATGAGTCCATGCTTAAAAAATAAAATCAAAATACAATAATGAGTCTGTTTATAATGTTGGAAAAAGTATATTGAAATACACACTAAACAATCAACAATCAGTAGTTCGGTTTGAGTTGATGACACAAGTTCTTCTATTATGACCCGGCATGTGACAGTTACCACATCTTGGAGGTGAATCAGGATTTCTTGCATCCATTGAACCTCTATACCTCCTGGAGCGTAAACGACCTGGACCACCACTCTTCATATTATGTTTATTGCAGTGGAGTATGAATGCGGCTTCATTCCACAATTCTTCATTTGCGACAGGATAAAAATTTGCCTCGTAAATCAACTTGTAATTAGAGCTTGAGTAAAATGGCATAACAAATGAAGTTGGATCTCATCCACAATGTCGACATACTGCAAATACATGAGAACAAGGTATTCCAAATATCGACCATTTATTACAACTACAAGATTGTTCACCGATGTTGATTGTGTAAACATTATTTCCCCTTTCATCTCCCATCATTGGTATACTAACCCTATATATTCCAGTTTGAATATTGTAATAAAAAATAGTATGCCCTCTTGTTTTTTTCTCATTCTTAACATATTGTCTCCAAATTATAGATGGAAAAGGATGTATAGTGTGTGCTGCCTCATCTCGATATTTACTAAAATAATGTACAAGTTTATCATAAACGAACAAGACCAAAGCCTTCATAGGTAAAACACGATACTTCTTCAAGACACTATTTAATGATTCAGATAGATTTGTGGTCAAACAACCATACATGTAACCGCCATCATATGCTAGTGTCCATTTTTCCTTATCTATGGCGGCCAAATAATTAAATGCTTCTAGGTTCCTCATTTTGATCTCTTCTATAAACTCATTAAATTTTGTGACATTGCTTTGGTTGATCCTGCCTTATACATCAAATCCGATAGTTCTTCCTTTTGAATGTCACCTTGAAGTTTGTCGTTACATGCCGTAAACAAAACCGATGGATTGCGTGTGGTGGTTTCCATTCAGGCTGATGATTGATCGCACTCAAAATACCCTTATGCCTATCGGAAATTAAGCATACTGTCCTATTAAGTACCACATAATGTCACAAAAGTCGTAAAAACCAACTCCAACTTGCAGTAGTTTCTTCATCAACAATTGCAAATATCAAGGGATATATATGGTTGTTTGCATCCCAACTACTTGCAATTAGGAGAACGCTTTTATATGAACCTCTAAGAAATGTATCATCTATATAAATGACAGGTCGACAATGGGCAAAACCGGAAATAGATGCCTTGAAAGACCAAAACATGTAGTTAAATACCTTATCATTTTCAATATTGGATTGATGGTGTTTCCAATGTAAGATTGTGCCTGGATTTACATCTTGTAAGGCATGCATATACTTAGGTAATACTTTGAAAGTGTCTTCCCAACTCCCGAACAACATTTCAATTGCAGCTTTCCTCGTGTGTCATCCTTTCTTGTAAGAACAATTACATTGGAATACGTTGTGCACTTCTTTTTTGATAACACTCACATGAGTCTCTGGGTCATTCCTTATGAGATGTAAGATGTTTCTTGCAATATACTTATGTGTCAAATTTCCGTGGTTATTATTTACAACTCACATGATACACGTGTGATCATGATTTAAAACCGAAATCTGCCACTAATTGAATGATTGTTTCCAAATGACTCGAATATACCAACTGCATGGATTTTGTGTAGTCTTGTTCTTGCATTCAGTTGTCTAGATGATACTCTTACTTTTGATAACGGTAAATTCTCGACCTTGTTGTATGTACCACATTCTTACAGCATAAAGGACTTAGAGCTTTATCGGTAAATCTCATTCCCAATCTCAACTCCTTATCATTTTCGGACCATCTATGTATATTAATATGTTCCCCTTCAATGTCTTCATGCAAAGGTTCACCGGAACCCATATCACTATAATATAGATATGAATGAAATGATGAAGTAGAATTTGAACATTGTGGATTGACATTATTCTGGTTGTCTTCATTGTCTAAATCACATCCATCATCATTTGGTCCATCACTATCCGGTTCCCCATCAAAATCCAAAGTTGCCCCTAAACAATCCATAAATGTGGGATCATTATTTGTTGATTGTTGAGATGTCATGGGATTTACATTCAAATTTATATGTGTCGTATCATTCGTCGTTGCTTGATATGATCTTGAAGTATTTGATGCCCCCATTGCGGTTGAACATGAGTTACTACTAGTCGAAGAAGCTATCTCATTCGCCCGTGTAGCATATGGATTGAATGAAACATTGTTTGGATTTGACAAGTTGGTCGGAATTAGAAATGTAAAATCATTGTCAACACATGTATTGTTTTGCATCGTATTTGATTGCACCACATGTGTTGGAGATCCATGAATTATTGGTGAAGGAGGATCGATGTGAACTTCTTGAACCAAAACACTAACACCCACAATGTTGAAGTCTCTTGGTATAGACCAAATATGTTCCAAATCTTCATCATTTGTGACCTCAATGGCACTGTATTGGACATATGAACAACCTCTTACAACACCCGGAAAGCGTAGTATGAACTTTAAGTTCGTTGAATAAGACACTTGTCTCCTAAACACCCATGATTTTTTTGCTGGCCCTTCAAAATATGGATTTCTATTTCCATCGTAAAGAATACTAGAATCCCAAAAGAAATTTAGTCTAATTGGTTGCTCCAACAATGCCATCTAAAAATTGCAAAAAAAAAAATCAATATATTAAAAATTTCCATATATAATGTTTCTTTATAAACACAAATAAAAAAACCCTAAACCTAAAGAAATCAACACCTAAAAATCTAAATATAATACAATCAACCATAAATAATTGATATGTACAAGAAAAATTCATTAAAAATAAATAAAAGTCAAGATTTGCCCAACTTGAGTCATAAACCCTAAAAAAAATTAAAATAAACCATATAAAGAGATGATATATATTATGTAATTAAATACACAAATAAACACAAATAAAAAACCCAAAACCTAAAGAAATCACTACCTAAAAATCTAAATATAATACAATCAACCATAAATAATTGATATGTACATGAAAAAATCATATTTTCAATACAATAAAAGTCAACACTTGCCCAACTTGAGTCATAAACCCTAAAAAATATTAAAATAAGTCATATAAAGAGATGATATATATTACGTAATTAAATAAAATGTTAAGATTTGTTAGTTATACTTACAATATGTGATTGAAATTCCTTGGATAGATCTTGAGAGAACAAATTTGGAGAGAAATTTTGGAGAGAAAGTGAAGTTCATTTTGAGTTTAAAAGGATCTGAAATTTAAGAACTATGACTCATTCCCAGAATGAGTCATAGTATTTTATATATATATATATATATATATTACAACTGGAAATAAGAGGGAAAAAAAAAAGAAACGGCGTGAATTGTAGACGGAGAGAGAAGGAGAGGAAAGAGAAAATTATGAGAGAGAAATTTTTTTTTTTTTTGTCGGTGGACCCAGAATGACTCATTCACAAAATAGTCAAAGCCAGATTGGGAAATAATTTAAAAAACATGGTCAAACACAGAGTGATTTCAAAAAGTATGACCATTTTGGGAAAAAATCTCACAACAACATAATCATTGTTGGAAGCTATAGATATATATATATATATATTCTAACTATAGAATATATATATATTGGTGAATTGGTAAGTTTTTTTATTTTCATTATTCTCACAACATTTTTAACATTTTCTTTAATTGAATAAACAATATAAATCATTAACATTTTAGGTTTTTTGACGTTAAAAAGACCTTATTTTCTTCTAATAAAAAAGTTTGGAATTTTTAAATGATAGTAGGCCAAGTCTTTCTCTAACTACAATAATGCTCTCTAAGTGCGCTACAGTAAATTGGGTTTGACAATGACAACTGTTCTTGCTTTGCCACCAATTCCGGTCACGTCGGAGGAAGGGCGGGGGGAAGACAAAGGTAACAGTGTAGTAAGAAACACAAGATTGCGGCTGGGGAAATATGCCCAGATGAGAATATGGAGGTGCCTTCAGGTGTGTCGGTTCTGCCGGAGGACGGGCTAACCTCCGCGGTAAAAGGGGATTCCCATAATCCCTGGCAGAACGGATCCTTTGCTGAGACGCTGAGGCAAGAAGCACAAAAGGACACGAAACCCCTTTTCTACATGGGGGATGATGAGGAGGAGAAATACCCGGGTGTGGACGAATTGTTCAACAAACAGAGTCTGGCTGAGGATACTATACCCTTGACTGGCCCTAGGTTGGAAGTCTCAAAGGAAAAGTACCCGAGCTTATTCAAACCATGGAGGGGTGCACTTATCCTCAAATTGTTGGGAAAGTCTGTATCTTTTCGAATCATGCAACAACGGACAGCCTCTTTGTGGAAGTTGCCTAAGGGATGCGAGCTTATTGATCCGGAAGGTGGTTATTTTGTGGTACGATTCCTTTCTCGAGAGGATTATTTTCATGTTCTTGAAGGAGGACCTTGGGTTATTCTTGGGCATTACCTTACAGTAATGAGATGGCGGCCAAATTTTCGTCCGTCTAGACAAAAGGTGTCGAGGACCTTGATTTGGCTTCGCTTCAGGGAACCGCCTCTGGAGGCTTTTGACGAAGAAATGTTGGCAGACATGGGAGAACTGATTGGAAAAACGGTTAAAGTGGACCCGATTTCAGTTGAGGCGTACAGGGGCCGTTATGCTCGGGTATGTGTGGAGATAGATTTAGACCAGCCTTTATTGCCTTCGATCACAAGTGTTTGATGAGCCCCAGTTGGTAGAATATGAGGGTTTGCATTTAATATGCTTTTCATGTGGAAAATATGGCCACCGCAGCGAATCTTGTTCGGATAAAGATATGAACACGTCTCGGGTGGACCCGCCGATGGTTCCCACCCCACAGCGGCCATATGGCCCATGGATGCTGCCGAAAAGCCCTTGGCGTCGGAATAACTCCAGAAGGACGGGTCGGCGACCGGAGCAAAAGGAATGCCGACAGCAGGGGGACTCCGATGCCCTAGTTGATGGTGGGCCGTATGTAGTGGGACAGGATGCAGAGAGCCCGAATAACCCAACAAGACGCCAACTACCCGCCACGGAAGATCGGGCTGGCCCATCGACTTCAAGATTTTCTGTTCTAGAGGGTTTGGATAGTGAGGCGGTGGACCTAGATAGTATTGTAGCCCAACTTAAACAGCGTATTGTAGGTATAGCTGGGCCCAGTACCAATGGGTCCTCCGGTACGGTGCATAATCGGGGGGCAAGTAACAAGGGGGGTTTGTCTCAACAGCAAACAATTGGGCAAGCCCAAACTGTCAATAGGCCCAAGAAACAGCTGCCCAGATCCGGGTCTGTCCAAGGCACACAGTCTCAGGTCCCGTTAAGGGATGTGTCAGATGTTCAGAGGCCCCAGTCTACTCTGGTGGGTGTTGAACAGAGGGGTTTGTCAAAAATAACGGATAACGGGAAAGCTCCAATGGGCAGAGAGGTGAACGATCATCAGCAGCGTCCGAGAAGGAGTAGGGGCAAACAAAAAGCGGACAACATGGCAGTCGATGAACCCAGGTTGGTATCTTCTCAATTTCAGATTAAGGGGGATGCTCCGATTAAGGAGAAGGGTGATGGGTTCTCTCGGAACCCGCCATGAACTGTCCAAGTATTTTAACCTGGAACTGTAGGGGGGCCAGTTCCAGCAGATTTTTGAGACACCTCCGGGATATAATTCGGAATCACCATCCCGATATCCTTATTCTTATGGAAACTAGGTGTCCTAGCTCTCGTATTGCCGATATTCTGTGTTTTTCTAATTTCAATTGTTATGTTGCCTCGGAAGCAATAGGCTTTGCTGGAGGCATTTGGATACTTTGGAATGATAGTATGTTGCAAGTGGAATCCTTAGCTGTTTATGATCAAATAGTAACAGTTCTAGTACGCCAAGGCAATGGACTGCCGTGGGTACTTTCGGCAGTTTATGCGTCACCAAATGCGCATTACAGAGAATCTCTATGGGAGTACATTATTCGTTTGGGGCCGTGTATCAATCTTCCTTGGCTTCTACTTGGGGATTTCAATCGGGTACTATCCGTGACAGAAAAGAAAGGGGGTGCTAATGTCAATACTAGAAACATGTTGAGTTTCATGAATGTGATATCAAGTTGCTCTCTTTTCGACTTGGGTTTTTCAGGGGTCCCGTTTACTTGGAGTAATATGCGAGTCGGTTTAGGCAACATCAAAGAGAGGTTGGACCGTGGCCTCTGCAATGAGCGTTTTTTGAGTATGCGACCTAATGCCTTGGTGGCTCATCTACCTCGGACTAAGTCAGACCATCATCCTATTCTAGTTAAGGACCCTAATCACTCATCTACAGATAAAGGAGAACGTCCGTTTAAGATGCTAGTAGCTTGGTTTACCCATCCGGGGTTTGAGGACCTGGTTCGGACAGCCTGGGGTAAGGGTCGGGACGCCTTAGCGGTTATGCAGCAGTTCCGACATGAACTTATCAGGTGGAATAAATTCTGTTTTGGGAACATTTTGGACAGGAAGAATCGGTGCAAAGCAAGGATTGGAGGTGTTCAGCGGACTCGGGCAGCTAGGGAATCGGTTTTTCTCGGCGATTTGGAGGATAAGTTGCAGTTGGAAATGGAACAAATTCTGGAACAAGAAGAATTACTTTGGCGCCGGAAATCTAGGGTGACGTGGCTCCAAGCAGGTGATAGAAATACAAAATTTTTCCACACGTCCGTGTTAGTCCGTAGAAGAAGCAACAATATTTGTCGACTTCAAGATGAGACAGGCACATGGTGTGAGGATGCTTATAAATTAAGATTAATGGCGACTGCGTTTTACATCCGACTTTATACGGCGGAACCCACAACCCAGTGTATCCCGGGGGAGTGGGCTTTCCCGAGTGTTAGTCACCGAGATAAAAGATGGCTAAACCGTCCCTTTGCTGCGCCAGAGATCAAATGTGCCCTATTCCAAATGTCGGCTGACAAAGCCCCGGGCCCGGATGGCTATCCGGTGGCCTTCTTTCAAAAATTTTGGCATATAGTAGAACAGCCGGTGGTTAGCATAGTGATGGAGATTCTGACCTCAGGAGTGGTACCGACTAAACTGAATGAGTCAATCATTTGCTTGATACCCAAGTGCACAGCCCCGTCCGGTCTGAATCGGTTCCGACCGATATCTCTATGCAATGTGCTAGTTAAAGTGGTTTCGAAGGTTCTTGCTAATCGGATGAAGTCTATGATGTGTAAGCTTACGGGAACACACCAATCTAGCTTCATACCGGGTAGACTTACTTCGGACAATATCATCGTAGCACAGGAGACTATCCACTCACTAACTAAGCGCAAAGGGCATAATGGCGGCTTTGTTCTAAAAGTGGATTTGGAGAAAGCCTACGATAGGGTAGAATGGAGCTTCTTGAGACAGTGCTGAATTTTTCGGGCTTTAATAATCGGATATGCAATTTGATCATGAATTGCATTTCCACCGCTTCGCTCTCGTTGTGTTGGAATGGAGAGAAATTGCCAACCTTTAATCCATCACGAGGGCTCCGTCGGGGGGACCCCCTCTCGCCCTATTTATTTGTTCTATGCATGGAGGTTTTAAGTCAGTCCATTACAAAGGCGGTTGACGACAAATCTTGGCGTTCGGTGAAAGTGGCACAACAAGGTCCAAGGGTGTCACATATTATGTTTGCGGATGACTTATTATTATTTGGCGAGGCTTCGTTTTCTCAAGCTCGGGTTATGGAAAATGTACTTGCAAATTTCTGTGGTATCTCGGGACAAAGGGTGAATAGACAAAAATCACGGATTTGGTTTTCGGAGAATACACCAGCGTACCTAAGGAACACAATTTGCTCTGCGTTCCATGTAACAGCGACTTCTGATTTGGGTGTGTATCTCGGCATGCCCCTGGTCCATGGACGGAAGAAGAGATCACACTTTAAGTACCCGGTGGAGAAAGCGAGAAAAGAAATTGGCTGGCTGGAAAGTTCGTATGCTTTGTCTAAGGCAGCGAGAAGCGTGCTTCTGAGCTCGGCACTCATGAGCCTCCCTATCTACACCATGCAGGCTATGTTAATCCCTAAATCCGTGATCGTACAACTAGAACGGTTGTGTCGACAATTCTTTTGGGATGATGGTAACAGTGGTAGAAGGCAGCACACCATTTCTTGGGAGAAGATTTGTCAACCTCGTAGTGTTGGTGGTTTGGGCTTTCCTAGACTGGAAACTAGTAACTTAACCCTTTTAACTAAATTGTTGTGGCGTTTGGTGAAACATCCTCAAAACTTGAGCAGCCAAGTATTGACAACAAAGTATGGAGGCTGGATTTCGGTGGCACAAGAGAGAAGCGCTGGTGGGACGTCCCACCTTTGGAGGGGTTTGTTGCGTGCTGCCAAACTGTTCAGAGAGGAACTTACATGGAGACCTGGTAATGGAAGACGCATATTATTCTGGTTGGACAGATGGGTGGGTGAGCTTCAGCTTATCTCCACTGCAGTGGTGATGCCGCCGGCTCATATGCTTTGTCGCAGACGGCTGCCGAGTACTGGTCGATAACTGG
The DNA here is from genome assembly GCA_025388415.1 of Cynanchum wilfordii. Taxonomy (NCBI): domain Eukaryota; kingdom Viridiplantae; phylum Streptophyta; class Magnoliopsida; order Gentianales; family Apocynaceae; genus Cynanchum; species Cynanchum wilfordii. The sequence continues at coordinate 166,827 of JAHSUH010000560.1, forward strand.
AGGTTGGAATGTTGACCTTCTGCGGAACTATCTCCCGCATGAGGTAATTTCTACCATACAAGCGTACATGTTAAGGGAGAGTTCGGAGAACACCGATGAACCCGTGTGGAAGCTAACGAAATCCGGCTATTTTTCTTGTCAATCTCTGCGACGGAAGATACAACCCTTGGTACCGAGGTTGGGGCAGATTCCTTGGGGGTGTCTTTGGAGCTTCAAGGGCCCGACAAGGGCCTCCTTTACCCTATGGACGTGCCTGCATCAGGCGTTACCAACGGCCTCCATGTTGTGGAAATGCGGTATCTTGGACTCACCTATGTGTTCTTGGTGCAATAAGGTGGAGCAGACACCTATTCATTTACTTAGGGATTGTACCCTATCTCGTGCAGTTTGGAGAATTATTGTTCCTGACAGATTGCATGGTAGCTTTTTCGCTGAAGCCGACGTAGTACGATGGTGCTTGTCGGTTTCTGCGAAGACCGAGAGCTTCATCAAGCTGGTTCCCGGGGTGGAACTATATTTTTAGACAAACTGTCCATTTGTTATGGGTAAATTATAACATTGGTAGGCATGGTGGCAATTCATTTTTGGGAAGTCCTTATGCCATCGCTGAAAGGAGCCTTAGGAGCGTGTTAGAGGTCCTTTCAGTCTGGAATAAGGACGCCTGAGTTTTCTTCCTTGTACTGTTGTACCTTTCTCTCTATTTTTTTAATTAATAGATATTCCGGTTCGACCAAAAAAAAAAAAAAAAAGTTTGGAATTTTAAAAATTAAAAAAAAATATATATTTTGAGACTGAAATTGTCAAAAAATAAATTTGTTTGGAATTAAATTCACCAATTATTCCTATATATATTCTAACTAAACACCAAAAACTCTCATTAAAACCCTCCCAATTCAAACAAATTCCTCCAGCTGTCACCAGCCTCTAGCACTCCACCCCCACAACCTACTTACTGACCATTCACAAGCATTCTCCACTCCCCATAATTGCATACATATACATACATCTAGCTCCTCCGAACCACCCCCCATATATACACATATATAAAATATATATATATATATATATATATATATATATATATATATATATATATATATATAGTTCTCAATTTCAAAAATCTAAAGAAACACACACACAAAAAGGAGGATGGGTTTTTGCAATGTTTTTGTTATTGTAGTACTGTTTTTGTTGAGTTCTTGCATGCAGATACAAGTGGGTTTTGGTGCATGTAATTTTTACCAAGATTTTGAACTTACGTGGGGTGGTGGTAATCGTGCAAAGATATTCAACGGTGGCCAACTGCTTTCTCTGTCACTTGACAAGGTTTCTGGCTCTGGATTTCAGTCCAAGAAAGAATACCTTTTTGCGAGAATTGATTTGCAAATCAAACTTGTTTCTGGCAACTCTGCTGGCACTGTTACCGCATTCTATGTACGTATATAAATAATAACCCTATCCCTCTTTTTTTAATTTTCATTTTAATTTAATTTACTTTAAATTAATTACTTTCACCCCGTTGTTATTATGATCGTTTTACATTCTAACTGTGTATCATAGAAAACACACACACACACATATATATATATATATATATAAATTTAGGTATTTAGTTACTTAAAATATTAATTTTATCTCTTAAAAAGTTCTTTAAAAATTTTGTCTCCTAAAAAGAATTCTTCACTAACAAAATCAGGAGAATTTAATTCGAACTGAAGTGTATATATCTATAATTAATATTTTGTAATTTATATTCTTAATAACTTTTGTTTAAAAAAAAAAGTCAAAATAAAGAATATTTTATTCTTTTTATTTATAAGACATTAATTTTATATATATATATATTTAGAAAATATTATTTCATTTTTCTTTATAAGAATTTTAAAAAAATAAATAAAAATTAATGGTTATGGTGTTTTATGTTTGGATGAAGTTATCATCACAAGGACCAAAACATGACGAAATAGACTTTGAATTCCTTGGAAATGTTACGGGCGAACCTTACATTCTTCACACAAACGTTTATGCGCAAGGAAAAGGAGGCAGAGAGCAACAATTTTTTCTATGGTTTGATCCAACCAAGAACTTCCACACTTACTCTATCATCTGGAAACCCCACCAAATTGTGTAAGTAAAACCCTACCTTTTTCCCTTCCTTACATATCTTTTTATATATATAAGTTTACATTTAGTATTTTAATATCTTTCAAAGGGTATAATTGTAATATAAATTTTGTTTTTCATTGAAAACATTGTGATGATGACATTATTAGTTATACATACATATTATATATATATATATATATATATATATGTATATATTGTGTTTGCTCTCTTCTCAATCCAACGTTGGATTAGAAAGCAAATAGAGAATGAAATTTCTCTTATAAAAAAGATGTGAATCTCCGTGTAGGTTAAGTGCACATCATTGGGTGTCTTATGCACCAACTGGAAAGAAAGAGTTTTAGGAATTAGTTATTTTTAACTCTAATTAAAATTCTTATTGGGTGAGAGAAATCGTGTGATTGTAATAATTTTTCTTCTTTAGCCTTAGTTGCCCTGGTGATTTTTCTCCTTATTTGGGGAGTTTTCTGTTTTCTGCTTATGTTTTGACCTTTTAGACGATAGGATATTCACTCATTCTGCATGTTTTATCTGTTTGCCATTCATTTGGGGTTGTAAAATTTTGTCCATTTGAGATTTGTATATACCATACGTGCAGAATGGGGGTGGATACCCTATCGTCTAAAATGTCAAAACACACTCATATTCATTTTTGTGATTTTCTCCTAATTTGGAGAGTTTTTTTATAACAAGAGTAGTATCAGCGTCAGAACAATATATATATTAAATTTATATTAAATTGCAGTTTCCTGGTAGATAACAACACTCCAATAAGAGTGTTCAAAAACGCAGAATCTGTTGGTGTTCCTTATCCTAAAAACCAACCCATGAGGATTTACTCAAGCCTTTGGAACGCTGATGATTGGGCTACAAGAGGAGGCCTTGTGAAAACCGACTGGTCTAAAGCACCTTTTACCGCATACTACAGAAACTTCCGTACCCAAACTACCACTTCCGGCACCGGCAGTGAATTATATTATAGGCAGTGGCGGCGGCGGCGGTGGAGCCAAGATCAAGAAGAACTTGACGCCTACAGCAGAAGAAGACTGAGATGGGTTCAAAAGAATTTCATGATTTACAATTATTGCACCGATTTTAAACGTTTCCCTAACGGTCTTCCTCTAGAATGTACACATTGAGATTTCTCTTAGTTCATGTGTAAAAAATTAATGCTTCTTCCTTGATTCATTGATGTCAAACTTTCTATTCTTGTATTTGTATTTTCTTTTCATTTTTCTTACATAATCAATACTTCCATCTGTCACATTTGAAAGAAAAAAAAGAAAAAAAAATGAGATTTTCATTTCTATCATATCGCTAGCGTAAGATATCTCTGACGGGTTATTAAGTAGGGATTGACACGTTATCAACACAACGATTATTAAGTATGAGACTAAAACTCTTTACTCAATAACGCGTTTCATAATCAATTAGAGTTTATTTATTTATTCTTTAATACCTAATATTTTAACTTATACGGAAAATCAAAAAATAGATGGGTACCATAAGGGTTTTTTTTTTTTTCATGTTTACTAAAAAAAATAGTTTGACAGGAATTTGTGTTGAATGTGTTCCAAACATGACATTACTCGAAGATGTTCTTAGAACACTAAGTTTGGTTAATTTAAATGACTGATCAACCTCTGAAAATGTGTCATTTCAGTTTGGAGGAGTTATGAACACATATTTATGTTTTCTGGAAGTTTACTAGTCTAGAACTGAAGGGTTTTTGGTTTATATTCATGCATGCATAAATTAATTTAATGCTTTAAATGTAGCTTTTCCTGTTCTTGGAGGGTTGTTCCAAGAATGAGATACGAGTTCAAATCAGGTTTTGAAATTAATGTTATAACATTTTCAAAATGAATTCTGATGATATATTGGTTCAATGAACCAAGGTTGGAACAAAAGAGGTTGTCTTTCTAAAAACATTTCTATAAAAAAATAATATATTGTTATAATTATTATATTTAAATATTATCCGAAAAGATATTATCAAAAGATACTTATCTATTAGAAAGTTTATAGATATTCTATTCATTCGGCAATATCAATATCAAGAATATGATCCAAGTTATCTAAAGTTATTAAAAATTTTCTAACTATCAAACACTCTCCTAGTTATCTCCATTGTATCCTAAAGACAGATTGTATATGACAAATATTAATTTTAAGAAAGTGACATATGATACACGCCTTGAAGCAAGTCACCATTATTGTTCTATTTTTATTTAACAATTAACATATTTGTGAGAGTGTTTTCTCTTTGTTTCTTCAAATAACTTCTTAGAATTTATCAAGATCTTTCTTAAGACATTAAAATCCTTAACTTATTACTCATAATCCTTCTCATTTTTTGAGTGTGGCATCTCATATCTTTCTTATACTTTTAGTTCTTATCTCTCTGTACAAATAACTGGTCAAGGTTATTTGTTCCTTTTTTTTTTAGAATCTGATTTTAGACGATCCAACGCATCCTAGTTCTAAGTTAGATCTCATTATTCTTATTGGGTTCAAATATCTTCGAATCACGTCATTTAGTATCATAGCATAAATTTTTTAAATTGAGTTATTATCTATCCTTTTTCTTATTTCCTAGTTGAAAAACGGCTCTTTGGTTTCTCTATTATTATCATTTCAGCATTAAATATATATATATATAGAAGTTACATTTGGATTATAATATTCGGTATTATGCCAATTTCAATACCTCAAAGTGTCTATCTAACTTATATTTGAATTTTCTTTAATTCTTAAAAGTTTTCATTCTTTCCTTTTGTTATTTTTTTCTCTTTCTACTACGAAGTTGTTTTGTTTTATTGTTACAAGAAAATTTTTGATTGGGTTCATTAAGTTCAATAAAATAACTAAAAGAGGGAACTTAAGTGGAAAAATGCAAGAGAGTGTGAGATCATAAGAGGGTAAAAGTCAAATTTGAGTAAACATGAGTTTGTTCACTATCATTTTTAAGTGAAACCCGTGAGAGAGTTTGTAATCATGTCCCAAAATAAAAATAAAATTAACAACTAGTTGTTCCTAATCTACAAATTCAAACATTAATGGGAGAGATGAGATGGATGATGAGGATTGAATTAGAACAACTAAATTAAAGGATGGATAGAGTCGAAGAAGGATCACAAAGGGGACAGCCACCTATAGCTAGTAATGGGCAACAAAAAGAAAGGGGTCAACACATATATGATTATGATGATTATTATGCAAATGACGAGGATGAAGATGATTGAGCCTCTAATATTAACGTGGGCAAATTTGGGCATGGGAATGGAAGTAGAAGAGGTAGAGATTGATTTGATAACAATTTGGGAAACATTAAAACGAAGATCTATCCTTCCAAGGAAGAAATGATCCCAAATCTTATTTGGAGTGAGAGAAGAATATTGAGTTGGTATTTTATTGTCACAACTATTTTTAAAAAAGGTAATGTTTGTGGCCATTGAATTCATGACTATGCTATTATTTGGTGGGATCAATTAACTTTTGAGTGTGAGAAAAAATGGTGAAGACCTATTGAGACTTGGGAGGAAATGAAAGCTATTATGAGAAGAAGATTCATTCCAAGTCACTACTACATGAACTTATTTCAAAAATTGCAAAACCTCACTCGAGGGTCTAGAAGTGTTGAAGATTATCACAAGGAGATGGAGATATCCATGATTAGGGCTAACGTAGAAGAGGATCGAAGAAGTTACTATGGTCAAGTTCTTAGTTGGTTTAAATTGTGACACTACAAACATGGTGGAACTATAACATTATATTGAGTTAAATGACATGCTACATATGACCATAAAAGTGCAGCATGGTTTATGTATTCAATTATTTCTGTTTGCCTCACAATTCTCATCGGAAAAAGAGTGACTTTGAAAGTTATAGGCTTTATACTAATACTTCCCAAGAAACTCCGATTAGAGAACCACACAAATATCCCGATCAAGTAATCATCAATGTTCACTCTCGTGCCATTTCGGTAGATCGGGAAAAGATGCTCCGATTGATTATGGATTTTACGGGAAGTTGTTTCATTTATAGTTTTTTTTTGTTTTTTTAAAATGAAACGGGAGAGTGAGAGTGAGAGTAAGGGTGGATTGTGTTTTTGACATTTTTACCATTTTAATATAATTACTTTTATAAAAATAAAAAGGAAAAAATTGACTAACTGTTATTGTCTTTATTTTAAAATAATTATTTACAAAATTTACAAAATTATTAAAAATTTAAAAGAATTTTATAAAATTTAAAAGACTTATGTTATTATTAGTACAGGAAATTTAGCGAAATTATTAAAATAATATAAAATATTTACCATATTATATATATATATATATATATATATATATTAGAAGTAAACTTGTTAACAATAAATCCCCACTCTTAAAAATGTGGGTAGACTCTTCTCTGAAACAAAAACAACAGCTGAAGACAACTGCTGCAGCGGCAACTGAAGCATACCTCTGCTGTTTATCGTCAGTTGCCGAGCCGTTCAATTTCCGCCAATTTTCTCCGGCCGTCTGGTTACTGTTATTGGCTCCTCTTGAATTTAAATTCGTGCTCTACTTTGATAGGTTAGAATGATTTTATTCCTCCTTTATTATCTTTTAAATTCTTACAAATGAAAAAAAAAATGTTGAACCTTATTGATCATTTAAGTACTAGGTTGATAGCATAGCCTGGTAGGATTTACTGGCCATTAGAATCTTGATTTTTCTTCTGTTTTGGAATATTGTGGCAATCATTCAATCAAATGGTCTGAGTGATTCAGTAGAGGCTCATGAATCTATTGAACCTCAGGAGCAATATCAGCATGGTTTCACTGATTTTGATGACGGACATGGTTCAGATTTTTTAGATGATGCACGGATTGTGCAGAAGGATATTTAAGGGTAAGAATATCTGATGAAGAAAATAGTGATGGAAAAAGGAGCAACCTTCGCATGTCTCAGAACATATTGATTTCTACGAACGAAGGATGATGAGAAAAGCAATTTTAGGAAATGAATATTCCGCCCATTGACTCTGGCTGTTTGGTTTCTGTTATTGTCTTCATTTTAAAAGACTTATGTTATTATTCATTTTAAAAGAATCTTCTCTGTTTCATGTGTTTAACATGAGTAACTAATTTCACGGAGAAAAATGATATTACTGTTTAAATTGTTAAAAAAAACATTTGGAAAGGCTGAACCTTAAATGATGATAGTCAGTGTATTAGGTTGGTAGCATAGCCCGCGAAGGTTTACAATATTTTGGAATATTGTGGCTTGTTCTTGATAATTGGTTCTTTTAAATTGTTGTTATTGATAGAATTTCAATGGTAAAGATTTCCCTCTTAAATCAGTCCTTAATTTGTTATTTAACCTTAGCTCGACTTGAGCTAATTCCTTCCGATTAATGTGTTCTTCATTATGGACACATTAGAGATTGCAACTCATAGATTCTCTTTCAAATTTTGGACATTTCTTTGAACTGATCTTTTTCACTTTGAAGTTTAGAACAAATTCTCTAAAGATACATTATATATATATATATATATATATTAAGAATTTGTTGTCAGATCTATTTATCCTTGGGTTTCTTCTGGTTTTGGGGACAAATACTAATTGAAACTCTTTATTTTAATAATCCAGTAATAAATGAATTCTTTATTGATATTTTTACATCATATTGTAATCTTAGACCTGATAGAGAATATATAGAATATTGTAATTTTATAGAATTTTTTGACATCCCACTATTTGTCTAAAAAATTAGATATATTATTCCTGAGCTGAAGAATAATGCTTAAGAGATATATGTTTTCAAATTCATTGATGTGAAAAATGATCCTTCTAGTGCTTCATTTTTTGGTTGCAGTGTGAATAATGGATGAGAGACTGCCAATTGAGTTTCCTTTGCCAGAAACTATTGTGCAGATGCTTTTAGAATTGTCCAACTCATTTACTTTGGAGGAATCCCTGCAGACTCTCATAGAAATTGCTATAACTGAGAGCGGCCGTGCAGACTTGGCTGCCAAGAATATTGTAATTGTGATCCTCCAGCTCTGTCAAGCCCTAACCCTTCCATCTCAAAGTCAGATTCTTTTATTGTGCTTAAAACTTCTAAGGAATTTATGTGCTGGAGAATTAACCAATCAGAACATGTTTCTTGAGCAAGGTGGTGTTGGAACTATTACCACGGTAATGACTTCAGTTAAACTTCTTTCTTTAGATAATCAGATCATTCGTTTTGGCTTGCAACTTATGGGAAATGTGGCATTGGCTGGAGACAAGCATCAACGTGCTATATGGCATGAACTCTTTCCTAATAAATTTTCTGAAATTGCTGGAATTAGGAGTCGTGAAATCAGTGATCCTTTGTGTATGATTATCTATACTTGTCTTGAAGGTGCTGATGGATTAATCCCGGAGTTATTTTCAGATCAAGGTTTGGCTATAATTCTAGATGTCGTACACACTGTATCAATAGGTAATTGCGTTGTTTTCTCTCATATATGAGGATAAGGTTTTTAAATGTCCTTTAGTTACATATAATGTTGTTCACCAAATTTTTAGTTTTCTTTGTATGCAGTTGGTTTCAAGGAGCATTGGATAAAATTACTTCTTTCAAGGATATATCTAGAAGATTCCTACTTCGCATCAACATTCTCCAAATTATACCTAGTTAGTGCAAATGCAAATGGTGGTGATGTTAATTCGAAAGTTGGGTACTTTGTTCCTCCGCAAGCTTTCCTCTTGGGTATACTATCAGAGATTTTGAATGAGCGTATCAATGATATTGTTGTTTACAAGGAATTCCCGTTATATGTGCTTGATATTTTAAGAAATGCAGTTAAAGTAGCTGATTATATTCCTAGAGCGGAATCAGGTCTCCCAACTGGTGTCACTGCTATTGATGTTCTTGGATATTCTTTGATCATTTTGAGAGATATTTGTTCTTGTGATCACAGTTTGAAGGAGGAAGTTTCAGTCAATGCTGTTGATATGTTAGTATCCCATGGATTTATTGAGTTGCTTTTAAGTTTGCTTAATGATCTTGAACCTCCATCAACAATTAGAAGAGGAATGCAACATGATGATGGGAGTAGCAGTCAAAGAAGTTCAAAGTCATCCAAAAAATGCCCCTACAAAGGTTTTCGTAGAGACATTGTTGCTGTACTTGGAAATTGTGCATTCAGGAGGAAGCCTGTCCAGAACAAAATAAGAGAGAAGAATGGCATTCTTTTGTTGTTACAACAATGTGTTATTGATGAAGATAACCCATACATGAGAGAATGGGGTATCTTCTCAATCAGGAACATATTGGAAGGGAATGAAGAAAACCAAAGGTTCGTTGCTGATTTAGAGATGCAAGGAACTGTAGATGTTCCTGAAATAGCTGGACATGGTCTACGAGTTGAGGCAGATCCTGTAACACACCGTGTAAGACTTGTAAATAAGTAATAAAGCGTTGAGTTACTACAATGGGTTTTCTCTAGTTTGGCCTTATTTTCAGTGATTTTTGTCCTTTAGAAATTTATGTTTTCTGTTTCCATATGAGCAATGTTGTAAATTAAATTGTTTTTCTTTAGTTAATGTAAGAGATTTCCTATTTTCTTATTCCTTTTGGAATTTTACTAGCTAAATGTTTTCAACTCTTCAAATATTGTACTTCTTGTTTCAAAGAGATTCTGCTCTCAAGAAAATTTGTCTGTAGAGGATTGTGCTATTTAGATTATTTGATGCATTGTAGCGTTAGCTGTGTTATACCATGTATTGTGGCTCTTTGACCATGATGAGCATGAAGACTGGAATTTTTATAAAATGTAAAATTCAGTTTGCCACTGTGGAGTATTTCGTTGAACTGTGCTATTGTTTCGATAGATCTTGCCTGTGAATAAGCTGAAACTGCTTAGTTATTGGCTATTTTCCCCTTTGTTTTCCTTGTTACAATGCCTTTTTGCATGGATGATATACTTATAATTCGGAAAAGGTTTCTCATTGATAACAGGTCTCTGTATTTCCTTCATATTTTGGTGGCTTGAACCTTGTTGCTTTCTGAAAGTATATTAGTTTCTGTTCATCAATGATAGAATCTGTTGATAATCTGCAAGATTATATTTCTCTGATGATTGTTTTTGGATAAAGTGATCAGTCATATTTTAATATGTTAGAGGTAAGGCTGTTTTTCTTTGTAGCTCTATGTGAGTGTGGTGATCAATTTGCAAACCTATTAAAAAGTATCTCTCTAGGTCCCCTCTGATACCTGATCATGAAGATGCATATTCTGTGTTTGGAGTGTAGGAACTGGTCCACTTAAATTTATATATGCTATGCATTCCTATTCCTTTCTGAACTTGATCTTGTAGAAATGCACATCGTTCTTTTTTTTTTTTTTTTTTTTTTTGGCTCATGAAATTACAGAATTCTTCATGCAAACCTGGAATGAGAGAAAAAGGGTGTCATTGTGGCACTAAAAAGCAGATCTGATTGGTTTACTTGTTTCTTCATACAAAAACTCTGTATGGTATGTTCAATATGTTGGTTTAAGAAAATGAATAATTTGGTTTCTTATCCATACATTTGACTTCCATTTGTTGATCATGCAGCTACAACCTATCAAGTTTGGTTTTATCAAAAACTTCCACCTGCATAGGGATGACTATATACTTATGTGGCATGTTGAGGTACTTATTTTTTAAAATCTGTTTCAAGGTTAGATACTTCTTTTTTTTTTTTTTTTCTTTCTTTTCTGAATGGAGAACAGGATTTGTCCTCATTTTTTGCTGGTAATTTAGGAATTGTCAAATATCCTCTACTTATAAGTGTAAAGAACCAGAACAATTTTTTTCAGAACAGATATGGTTTTCCTTGTTACGAGAAGGCCTGCCCTATTGTTGCACATTTCCATCTTTACACTTTCTTTTTTCCTCAAGCATCTTCTTGATTCTTCCTCAGACAATTGAAGTTGCACAAATTATGGACGAATCCCTTGATGAGAACATAGAGGTCTCAGACTTCCGAATAACTAATTTTCAGAAGCAAACCAATCATCATGTTCTGGATCAGGAACTATACTTTTGTTGTGCTTTTCTGCTTCTTGGGTCTGTCTACTTCAAAGTAAGTGTTTTCTTCCTTCCTTGACCATAAGCAGAGGTGTGGGTGTTGTCCTTTATAGTCATTATCGTTTCGCATCTTTCTTGATTCTTCTATTTTTGGATTTTCTCATGCTTGAGTGTGCTCCTTTTAATTTCTGGAGTTTCTTAGTTTAAGTGCCTTTTATACCTCTAGTTTGTGGAGCATCAGTTATTATCTTCTAGTGCATTCTTGTGAATTTGGAGTTGCAAATGAGCACTGGTGCTGCATACACATCTGAGTATCTATGGTGAAATGTCTAATGAGATGACATTGTCATTTCTTGAGCTGCTTACATATGTGGATATCTCTGGATAAAGCTCTATCTAAAAGTGTTAACCTCTAGAAACTGCTAGATATTTTGTCACATATTACAACATCAAGGAAATAATCAAAGGATTGAAAGATTAAGTTTGGTTCAGCATAACTGGTGGAAAAAGGATCAGAAACCCAAATTGTATATAACCATGATAAGATGTGGACTTAGTCTAGAGTGGTTTTGCCTAAGTTCATCCAGAATGCTGTGTCCTAGCTATAAGGATCCATCACAGATTTTAAGTTTGAAATTTTTGGAGATGGATGATTTGGAATTTGGACAAGTTATCCAAGCACAATTTACCTGAAGTTCGAAGTCCCATTACAATTGTCTCAGGTACAAGTTTTCTTTGAATTTCCATCCCTAAGATAAAATATTATTTATACTTTAGGTGGAATATGAAATGTTGGGATAATAAGTGAGAATGATAATAAGAGTTCTTTTTTTCTTTTGTGTCGGTATTCAATTATTTGTCTTCACATATTTTATACCACTTTTATTTTCTTTGTAATCGAATTTCAGCCTTCTTATTAGTTGTTCCTAATCTGACAAGGGTGCCATTTTCTCTAATATCTATTTTGTTTATCCACAAGCCTAATCTGCTTTAAGAGATTTAAGTGATTTAAGTGTCAGACAGAGATTTAAGTGATTGTTTTGTCTCTTGTTGTTGTGTAAAAATAAGAGACTGCAATTTGTGGAGTGTCCAAATGATATTAATGGCAAGATTAGCGCTGCAAAGATTGCTGATCTAGCGTGGCTTCTGATTGATGGGAGCTATGGATTTGAAATGAGACAAATGACCTTAACACTGCCGTACAGCAGTTTTTGCAAGCAAAGGTTTGTTCATTCACTCTTAACACTCTTTTCCCTTAAATTTATATATCATATTGCTAATCTCAATTGAAACATGCATGTTCCCTTGTGTATAACCAGCAAGAAGAAGTTCCCTCCAAGAACTATTCCATGCTACCTGCAACTAATTTAACGATTGTTACATTTATTCATAAAATATTATCAAAAGAGTATATATATATATTTCATATAAAATAACTTATTATTCTTTTTTTTTAATTTAGTAAACTAAATTTTTAAAAATTTTGACAAAATTTGTAAAAAAATACTTTATTTTTCTTAAGTAAAAAAGTTTGAGACTTTAAAAGTAAAAAAAAAAAAATATAGAATTAAACTTGCCAAACAAACCAAATTTACCAATTATTCTATTGTTTTGTTAGAAAATTATATTAAAAAGTTTATTTGCATTTTCTTTCAACTTTTACTACACTAGAATTAATGCAACTAAAAGGTGTCGCAATAAACCAGAAGTTTATGATGCAAAAATTATTAAAAATTCACATGAACACTCATTATAAAATTTGAATATTTTTTAATCAAAAGTTATGAACTTGAGAAGAATTCTTACAAACTAATATTTGGATTGAATCACAAATATTTTTGGGCTTTTTGGTAAAAATAGACTCAAATTATGCATGTTTGGTGAAATTGATCCTTAAATTACTTTTTTTTTTTTGATAGAATTGATCCTTATATTTTGTATATATTGTGAAATTGGTCCTTTTATATAAAAATCTCTTTAAAAATTCATTAAATTAATAATAAAAAAACCTAACGTATTTATGTCATTAAACTGTTTTAGTGTACTTGATACAAAAAAGTAAATTTGCAAAAATAGTCCTCATACTATAGAGGTTTGGTATATTAGTCCTTATATTATAAATATTGTGAGATTGGTTCTTTCATCCAAAAATATATATACAACCTTATCAAAGATTAGAGGTGTAAACGAGTCGAGCCGAACGGAACATCGGAAGTTTGAGCTTGTTTGTTTAATTTTTCGAGCATTGTTCGAGTAAGCTCGTTTAATGTTTTGAACCAAAAATTTTGTTCTGGTTCGTTCGATTATTTGTTCATTTAGTTTGAGTTCGCTAGTTTAATTTTCGAGCTTACTCGAGTTTGAGTTCGAATTTGAATTTACCTTATTCAAATATTTAAAAAAATAATAAAAATATTAAATTTTTTTCAAGGCTTCAAATTTCTAAAATAATAAGAATTTATATAATTAATTGTTTAGCCATTCAATAAATTAAAAAATCTTATAAAAAAATTCTCATTTATTGATATTCTTCATATTTTAAACACAATAAATATTTGAGGGCTTTTTTTTTTTTAATTTAAGTTTTCAATCTATTCGGGAACTTTAACAACACAAACAATATTGAATGTTAATGGAAATGGAAAATACAAAAAGGGAAAATAAAAAAAAAAAAAAAAAGTAAATTTACCTTAGAATGTTAATGAGTTAAGAAGATTCACTCAACAACATTTATGAACAACTCAAATGTATCAACACTTTGAAGAAGATTCTTGAATAATTTTTGAGGAGCATTTGTCAGCTACACTACTAGAGTTTGTAAATTGTAATTGTAAAAAGGTAGATAGAGAAGATAATGGAAAAAAGAGTATATGAGTCAAACTTAGGAATTTTTTTTTTTTAATAATATATAATATATAATATATATAAAAATTATAATATATAAATATTTTAAATTTGTTCGCGAACGCTCGATTATGTTAGCGAACAGTGTTTGAGTAGACTCGAAAATTAATCGAGTCTAAAAATATGTTTGAATTTGGTTTGTTTAATAAACGAAAAAGCCGAAAGGGAAAAAAAAGGGCGAACGAACTTTATTCACGAACAATTTAATTTGTTTACATCTCTATCAAAACTCTTAACCTCCTTCTTTCTTTATTAATGAAAATCCAATCTTATTTTGTCTTTGTTTTTTTTTATTATTATTATTTTTGCATTGTCAAAAGTAGCTCAGTTATGTAATATATAAAATTTTCTTTTAATATCCAAATTCTATGTTGGTAACTCATTTACCTTATGACTTATGATTAATGTTTTATTTTTAATGACATCGGAAATAATGGGTCTAATTTGTCATCGCTAATAAAGTTTATACCCGTGAAAGATCCAATTATAATATGTTTTCCTCATATTTTATTAATTTTAGCAAAATATACTATAAATAATCATGCTACGAAAAAAAACATCAGAATTGACATTAATAGAGATAATCAATTCAATAATATGACAAAGATAAATTAGTGTATTGCATTGGGAGGATGCAATTTTTTTGGCGTTGTTCCAATTCAACGTCCATCAAAGCCGAGGATTAAAAGACACAAAATATAAAGAGAGATATTAATGCATGGATTATCAAAAGAGAAATAAATGCACCCCCCCCACCCCCCTCTCTCCCTCCTCTTTTCCCCTTGCCTGGGCTCCTCTTTCTTCCCGGGGGGGGGGGGGTTTCTCTGCTTCGGCCTGGCGGGGGGGGGGGATTTATTCTTTTTTTTTTTTTTTTTTGTTTTTTTTTTTGTGTGTGTTGTTTTTGTGTTTGGTGGTGGTGTTGGTGTTTTTTTCCTGGGGGGGTGGGGGGTTGGGGGGGGGGGTATGGGGGCGGGGGTTCCTCCTTCTTTTGAGAAAAAAAAACTCTTCGTTGTTTGGTTTTTTTTTTTTTTTTTGTTTTTGGTTTGTTTTTTTGTGTTCTGTGTGTTTTTTTTTTCTTTTTTTTGTTTTGGGGGGGGGGGGGGGGGGGGTTTTGGGGTTTTGGTTTTTTTTGGGGGGGGGTGGGTGGGGGGGGGGGGGGGGGAGGGGGTCTTGGGGGGGGGGGGGGGGGGGTGTTTGTGTTATTTTTTGTTTGTAATTTTTTTAATTTTTTTTTGTTTTTTATTTTTTGTTTTTTTTTTTTTTTTTGTTTTTTTTTTTTTTTTTTTTTTTTTTTTTTTTTTTTTTTTTTTTAATTTTTTTTTTTTTTTTTTTTTTTTTTTTTGTTGATGGTAGGTGTTGCTATGTTTGTATATTGAATTTTATTTGAATATTATAAAATACTAATTATATTTTTTATAATATAAATCTGAGAATATTTTACTAAGATAAATCCTCATTTTTCCATTTAAAAAAAAATCCTCAATATATATATATATATATATATATTTTTTTTTTTTTAAGAAAAAACTCAATAAGAACTTTAAAAATTGACCTATGTTGGGTAATAACTCTAAAAACCCAAAACCCAAAACCCACATACAGTGGCGACGCCTCTTTCTACAAGCGTACCCGCACCATCATCTTCCCTTCTCCGTCATTAGCAGCCGGAAATCTCGTCTCTCTATAATTTCCCTCGAATTTTTTACACCTGTAGTTAACCCTAATCATGGTGGCTGATGGTCTGACAAAGCAGCAGCACCACAAATCCCACCGTTCTCACCAGGCAGGTGCTTCGGCCAAGAAGAAATCCAAGTCCGACAAAAAGAATGTCACGGGTGGCCGCGGCGGCTCCACTGAAGAGGACAGGAAGAATCAACAGCACCAAAATCCTAAGGTTTTTCAATTTGTTTGTTCTTGTTTTCTGTCTATTTATTTGGAGTTTGCTTGTTGTTGAGTGCTTCTATTGTGCTTCAGGCATTTGCATTTAATTCAAATGTGAAAGCAAAACGGCTGCAAGCTAGGGCTACAGAGAAAGAGCAGAAGAGGCTTCATTTACCCACCATTGATAGGTCCTGTGGAGAGCCTGCACCCTATGTTATTGTCGTCCAAGGACCTCCTCAGGTCTCATATTTAATTCCGCATTGGGAAATTTAATTACAAATTATATTTTTTTTCCTAGTTTGATTTCTGCTAATATTCTTTATTTATCAGCTTTCTTTGTTTTTGTTGGTATGCGCTACAAAGGCCTCCAGGCTCTACTGCTTTTAGTGAAGTAGGAAGTTTGGGGTTTGTTAGGAATACAAACTGGAAAGTAATTGTAACATAATTATCAGTATCTTTGTTTTTCTTTTCCCTGTTATATTATTTATGTCTTTTCAGGAACCTAATATGTGTGAAAAATGTTTTGGACTTCTTAAGTATTCAACACTTGGTGAACTTTGAACTAATTCCAACTTGTTTTAATGAAGTTGATAATTTTAAATTATATGTTATAAGGATAAGACCAACTAACTCAATTGTAAAGGAATATGAGTAAGTATGGTGAATTTGTATTAGGATGTAATTTTTTTTTCAAAAAAAAAAAAAAAAAAATTGTACAGGAAACTAAATTAGACATTTGAATTTGAAATTTCTATATTTTTAAATATTAAAAGTTTTATTAAGACACTTGAAAATTTATTTTTTAAATGAGTCAAAAAAATGCTTAAAGTAAATAAAATGTGTATTTTGACCCTGTATAATTTCTGTTAAAACACATTTATAGTATTCCATAGGACTATGTTGAAAATAAACTGGTGTTTTCTATGCTCAAGGGACCAAGCATACATCTCGTATGCAATTATTGGGTAAGGGTTCAATGTAAGTCATCTTAGTAGCAGTCTAGAAAAAAAAGTTTGTTCCTGTCAGCTTCTATGTTTATTGTGAATGATTAACCTTAGCATGCTACAGTCGTTGTTTTGAGCTTTAAATTCATATTTTTTTCCCAAGCTGCTTTGTAGATGCTTAAACTAGAGTTTCTGTCAAACTGAAGTCACTGAATTACACGACCGCCTGTTATGGTCACTGAACAATCTGATTTGTGCTTTATTCTGTTACTATGTTTACTTATTTGGAAGTTAATGAGATCCTGCTGGGTGTGGCCATGGTATAATAGTAGGGTGATTATTATGTTGGACAAGTTTGTAGCTGGTATTTTTGTTTTAGTAGAGTTAGCTCTATCAGTTTTATCTGCAAGTTTTAAAAGACAGTTTGGTGGACTGTATGGAAAATTTCAGGTTTCTCTTGGAGATCATTGGATTCTCTCTAACTAGTCCATACTTGCATAAAAAATAGGTTATAAAGAAATGGAAAGTAAAAGATATGGTGATCTACATCATGACTTTAGTCTTACTAGACCTTTAACCAGATCTAGGGGAATAGTTCCTACCAAAGCCACAATTCCAATCATTTTAGAGATGGTTGTTGCAGAGAACAAAATTGGAGATTCCAAGTTTGCAAAACGATTAAAGAACTACTAAATTTCTGATCTAATTCCAGGAAGAATTTCCTCTTTTTTTTCTTATTAAGAAAAGATAATATATTGTTCAAGGGCTACTCTCTTTACTCTATAGCCTTTTCTGCTATGTAGTAGATGTTGTAAGAAATACTTCCTCCATCCAAGATTGAATGTCCATGATTTAATATCCAATCCTTTTTTGAGTAAAATAAAGGACTTCCTTAAATTTATGGGATCGCCTTCTAACATTCATGGTCTCAAGAATAACCACATCAATAATAATAATAATATGGTGATTATGGCCAAAGGTGGACATACAAATTTGGATGCAGGGAGCATTGGATATGTGATTGTGCCTTGTGCCGTTACTAATTCTTGCATAAGCAATTTCTGGTGGTCCTTTTCACTATTCGCAATCTCTCTCCACTAATAATTATGTCACAGAAAGTGACTTTGAGCTGTTCTGAAATCATTCATTAAGAATGTTTCTTGATCCTACTGTTGTGTGCATGATGTTATTGAAGGTCTGAATCTTTATAGAATACTGTAGCATATACATATATGTTAGCTGGTTTAAGTTGTCTACTTTAGCTTTGGTTGACAAGTATCTATTTCATTACACTTGGCTACTGTGTTTATGTCTGTAGAAAGAGAATGAAAAAGGAAGTTATTCCCTGGTCGCCAAAGAAAAGCCATAATGAGTGTGCCTACAGAAAGCAGTTCCTCTTTTTATTGGTTTTTCATTCAAAAACGATTTTCTGTATTTTTCTCACATGCATCTGAAGTAAAGAAGATAGAAGATCTTGCTCTTCTGCCTCTCCCTTTTTCTTCTCTGATAAGGTGTTCAACTTTTACAGCTAAGACTTAACCTGGCTTTAGGTGTATAAGTCTCTCACGTTTTAGATGGATGAAAATAGTAATAATATAGATAAAACCCAAACCTCACTGCTGAAAGATCTAGTCTGAAGAAGAGGCTGCTCAGTTGCATGCTAACAGAAAAGAAGAAGGATCTAAAACATTAGTTTTCTTCTTTTGGTTTTGTGGGTGAAATTCCATTGAAAATTGTAGCAAATGACTATAATTAGTTGCTGTTTGAAATGGATTTTGATGAAAATTTGCATCATAGAAGCCAGCCTCCTGCTGAGATTTTACACATTTTCTACACCTTTCAAAACATGCTCGTGTTCTATGAATCTTATGTTTATAAATCTCGGTGTTTATGATACAGTAATGTTATTTGTCTCTATATTATGGGTTGTGGTACAGGCACTTCAGGCGCTATTTATGTTTCTTTGTTTGGTGCTGAAATTTTTTCTTATTTATGTTTCTTTGTAGGTTGGGAAGTCTCTTGTGATAAAGTCATTAGTGAAGCATTACACCAAGCATAATTTACCTGAAGTTCAAGGTCCCGTTACAATTGTCTCAGGTACATGTTTTCTCTAAAATTCCATCCCTAAGGTAAAATGTTGTTTAAACTTTAGATGGAATACGAAATGTTGGGATGAGGTGGGAGGGGTATGGAAGAAAAGTGTCTTGTTTACTTAATGCATTTAAATAAGTGAGAATGATAATAAGAGGTTTTTTTTTTTTAGATCGTGTTGATGATCAATTATTTGTATTCACATATTTTATGTCATTTTTCTTTTCTTTTTAATCAAATTCCAGCCTTCTTGTTAGTTGTTCCTAATCTGACAAGAAGTCCATTTTCCCTAATATCTATTTTGTCTACCCACAAGCCTAATTGGTCTTTTACTACTGTTATATGGGTTTATGATTTTAAAAATATTACTTAAGAATGTGTCAAACAGATTTTTAAGTGGGTGTTTTTTCTCCTGTTTCAGGTAAAAAGAGGAGATTGCAGTTTGTGGAGTGTCCAAATGATATTAATGGCATGATTGATGCTGCAAAGATTGCTGATCTAGCATTGCTTTTGATTGATGGGAGCTATGGATTTGAAATGGTGACCAGTTCTTTATTCTTTTTCTTATCTTTTTGTCTACCTAAACTTTTTGGAGAATAGCAACCCAATATAGGACATTGCTAGAAGATAATGCATGTTATATATTCAAATGGAACTTGTGCTTTTGTCATTTTGTGGAAGAATTGTGGAAGAGGCTGTAGTATTTTGGTGCTCAATTTTTCTGCTTCAGAAATGAATCTGAATTTAGTAGTCAATAACGTATCATATTATTGTCTAACCAATATCCTGATTAACCTGGAATGGTGTAAAACATATACTAACCTTAGTTATGATCTTTGATTTTCACTTTCATGAAGCTTACTTAGCCGACTAAATCTTTTAGCAGTTTCCAAAATTGCTATTCCATATTCAAATGCTCTTAAAATGGGCTGAAATTGTTGTTCCCTATAAACATTTACATCAAAATTGCTTAAATCTCCCACTAATTTCTGTTAAATTATAACTATTTCCCTTATTCATAGAGATGGCAACCTGAACTGGTTCGAAGTCCCTCTATTGAGTATAGAAAAGTTGAAATTTTGTTTACAATGTGGTATGCAATTCAGTAATATATAATTTGGGATGGTAAAGTAGTAAATGTTTTAGATCTTCCTGATTCTTGTTTAGAAGTGATGGAATATGCTTTAAGCATGTAATGTCTACATGAAGCACTTATGTTGTTCCCTAGTAAATTTGTGTCTTGACACTTGAATTCAATAAGTTTTCTTGTACTTTATATGAATTACGAGTAACAAAAAAGATTTGCCCAAGGCACTTTGTTTTGTTTTGGCCAAGTCCTATGTTCTAATATTCAGCAGTTTGATCTTCTGATTTACTTATGGGAGATTTGCTTTTACATCTATTTATTAATTAAAGAAGTTTTATGTGCTATGTAAAGCTTTTGAAATTTCTTGAATATTTTGTCCTCTTCTTCCCCTATCTTAAAAGGAATAAAGAAAACTATAGAATCTATTTTTGAAATTATTTAAATTTTCCTTTTTTGTTGTCTTAGCATCTACTTTGTATAACTCATACATCTTGTATTGCAGGAGACATTTGAGTTCCTTAACATAATGCAAAATCATGGATTCCCTAAAGTTATGGGTGTGCTTACGCATTTAGACAAATTCAAGGATGTAAAGAAACTTAAGAAAACAAAGCAAAGGCTCAAGCATCGGTTTTGGACTGAGATATATGATGGGGCTAAATTATTCTATTTATCTGGTCTTATTCATGGAAAGTAAGTGTGAATCCCATCCAATTTTATAATGCTCAACTGTCTCATGCTGATCTAATCAATGAAAATATTTGATTGGAGTGGGTGGGGACTCGCCAAAGTCCATGACCTTTCAGTTTTTATCTTAATGAACAGGTATTCTAAACGCGAAGTTCACAACCTAGCACGGTTTATTTCTGTTATGAAGTTTCCACCGCTGTCCTGGCGACTTTCTCATCCATATGTCTTAGTTGACCGATTTGAAGATGTCACTCCACCAGAAAAGGTGCATATGGATGGCAAATGTGAGAGAAATGTAACCTTGTATGGATATTTACGTGGCTGTAATTTGAAGAAGGGAACTAAGGTATCATTCAATAGTTTAATCCTTTGTTCCTTAACAAAGTGCACATTTAGTTCTTCGTTTACCTTGTAAATCAGCCAAAAAGGTAAACTAATCGAGATTGAGTTTGGTGTTATTGTTTTATGTCTTGAGGACAGTTTATTAAATTACTTGGTGAAATTGAATTCATGACTATAGGTTAGTTTTAGGACTTTAGATGATGGTGAATCAGCAGATATTTTAGTTTTTATATTTGGGTAGGAGGTTATTGTCTATGTAATGTTTGTACAAATTCACAAACGAGAGCAATTTTACATTTCTGTTTTTTTTTTTCTGTGTACATCTGGGCTCTTCTGACAGCAAAATATAAGTTTTCCAACTACTGATTGTTTGGATTGATGATTAATGGTGCTCTGATGATGCTGATTCTCTAATTTAAAGTGCAATTTCCTAACAAGTGTTAGTTTGCAGGTACATATTGCTGGTGTAGGTGACTTCAATCTGGCTAATATTGCGGGACTGGCTGATCCATGTCCTTTACCATCAGCTGCTAAGAAGAAAAGATTGCGTGAAA
This sequence comes from Cynanchum wilfordii, assembly GCA_025388415.1. Classification (NCBI taxonomy): domain Eukaryota; kingdom Viridiplantae; phylum Streptophyta; class Magnoliopsida; order Gentianales; family Apocynaceae; genus Cynanchum; species Cynanchum wilfordii. The sequence continues at coordinate 188,493 of JAHSUH010000560.1, forward strand.
AAGAAAAGTTGTTTTATGCTCCTATGTCTGGGGTAGGGGATCTGCTGTATGATAAGGATGCTGTCTACATCAATATAAATGATCATTTTGTGCAGTTCTCTAATGCTGATGATGCTAGTGGAATTACGCGTAAAGGTTTTCACCTCAGTTTCTATTATTAATTTCTTTCCTATCATCATGTTATTATCAAAATAGTCTCCTGTCTATTTTTTTTTACACACTCTTCATAAGTTGAAAGTAGGAAGATTGTAAAAAATTCTTTGGAGTTTTGAAAATAATTCATTTACAAAAATAAAATAATGAAAATACGTATCCCTTGTTAATATGCAAATATAATTACTAAAGAGAATTTTCTAATTTGCAAGGTATTCTTCTTTGTAACTAAAGCTTAAAAAGCTTGTGAACTCATACATGTGCAGAAAAATATAATTTTAGTAAATAGATATGTTGGTAAAAGTAAGGGAATCAATCTGAGTTTATGCAATTTAATTGTGTGTGTAGTCGTCAGCTTGGTCATTAAATTCTGCCATCACAGAGTTTAACCGTGATCAGTGTTTTTTTAGATTGATCAGCCATGCAGCTATATTGGGTGCAATCTAAACAGGATTTTCTCATGTTTGTTTGGCTTTGGTGCATGCATACATGAACAAGTTGTCATTTAATTTATTTCATTATTTTCTTTTATGAGGAGAAAGGATTGGTATCTTTTATGCAGATATTGATCTAGTTTGTCGTTAGCTTCTTCTTTAGTACCATTGCACTTGCTAGTAATTTGGTTGTTCCTTAATGGTGCCTGTCGGTAACTAAAATTCCACCGTGGTTTGAACCATGATCAGTTTCTCTTTTGTAGATTGATCAGCCTTGCATCTGTATTTGGTGCAAACAAAATCTTATATTTGTTGGCTTTGGTGCATGCATCCCAAAACAAATTGTCACTTAATTTGTTTTGTTATTTTCTTTTACAAGGAAAAAGGATTTATATCTTCTATGCAGATTTTAAGCTAGTCTGCCGTTAGCTTCTTGTTTACTACCATTGCACCTGCTAGTAATTTCGATGGTCCATAAGAGTGCCTGTATTAGTAAAGTAATTTACTCGAAGGAACTTGTCTCTTCCTGTGGATTGTTACTCCCTTTTGATTCCCTCTTTTCTTGTCAGTATTTGATGAAATACTGAAGTACAGGAATGCAGAATAATAAGAAGAATTTCTAATTAATTTGAGTATAACCTGTTGTATCCCAGGAAAGGACCCTGATGTTGGTGAAGTCTTGGTAAAATCACTTCAGAACACAAAATACTCAATAAACGAAAAGTTAGAAAAGAGTTTCATTTCCCTTTTTGGGAAAAGACCAATCATGCAATTAAATGGGAGTAATTCAGTAGAATCCCATGAAGCTACTGAGCCTCAGGAGCAATTCTTTGAAGGAAGGATGAGGAGAAAAGCAGTTTTCGGAAATGATGATTACGATTCCGATGATCTGAAGGTAGTCCTCTTTACAGTCTTTCTCATGTGTTTTGTTTGTTCCTTTTACTCTTTTCTAAATATTGAGATATCGAAACTATGTTTCCTGTTTATATTTTTTATACACATTTTAGAAAGAACATGAATTGTCTCGAGAAATACTTTGATCATTTTTATTTTCCTCCATCCATACAATTTTCAGACTTTCACCTCCTTACTGATGAAAATCACTTATGGTGTATGGTATGATCTGATATTCATTGTTCTGATACTTTGTTGATTGGAAAAATGCAGGAGTCTGTTGAAGATGATGAGCAGGAGTCTGTTGAAGATGATGAGCAGGAGTCTGTTAAAGATGATGAGCAGGAGTCTAATGAAGGAGATGAAGAAAGTGACAACTTAGATGAAAATTTGTCTTCCCATTCTGAATTTTCAGATGAGGATGAAGATGATCAAAGTAGAGGTACTTCATAAATACGTAATGTATATACGATGTTAACAAGTGAATGAATTTATTGCTGGTCAAATGATAAAAAAGTCAAAATGATGTGCTTGTAAAAGGTAAAATAAATATATGTACGGACCATGAACCTTAGAAACTAAAAACTACTATTGCAGAAAATAGTTCTGGTTTCAAAAGGGCTTGTTGAAAGGTGGAGCATGGTGAAATCCATATGAAAAAGCTCGTCTAGAAGCCTGTTCCTTGGACAAATTATCTAAAACTTTGCAATAGGAATTTAGAAAAGAGGTTGCACTCTCCCAGCAAAAGGAGAGCTGACTGTCTTCTTCCTTTTTGGCTTTTTTTTCACCTAGCCTTGCTTGCTTCTCATCGTATTCCTACCTGTCTGTCTGATTTGTATCTTACACTCATCTCTGTTTTCTTCTGAACTATGTACAAGTGATAAAAAGTGGTTTGTTTTATATGCTGGAAGACATTCATCTAGTTACTCCCATTCTTTTCCTTTATTACTGAAACTAATTTTGATTTTGACCTTGCTGTCCTTCATTTTTATCATCAAACAACAATGTTTCTCGTTCCTTTAGCTAAAGTATCCTTGGTTTCTAAATCCAACTATTTTCTTATGTAGCTACCGTTAACTTAATTGCATCCTCTCTTTTATGTTTTATATCCGTTTCAGTGCATCAGCCAATGTTTTTGCTTGCATTTGAACCCTTCACTTTTTTCTTTTTTTTTTTTTGTGCTTATTGCACCTTGTCTGAGCTTGATTTCATGTTCTTATCAGACCTTGAGAAATGTATTTAGAAGAGATTGATTGTTTTTACCACTCATGGGTTCCATTTGTTTATTTTTGGTTTTTGCCCGTGTAGAAGAACATGAGTTGGGAAATACTTCGAAATGGAAGGAAAACTTAGCAGAGAGGACTGCTTCAAGACAGACGGTCAATCTTATGCAGCTTGTGTATGGGAAGTCGACATCAATTTCTGCTATTTCTGTTAATAATGCACAGGACATCACTGTTGAAGAAAGTGATGATGATGAAGAATTCTTGAAACCCAAGGGGGAGGGCAAAAAGGTTTGTCTGCATCTGTTTTGGATTAGTTTTATCTTTCACTGTTCAAGTTTCTGTATCTATGTTTCTTTTTTGTCATTTAGCAACCAAATATGAAAAATTTTCTTTACATCTGGATGTCTTTTCCAGCTGTAAAGGTATGCTGATTTACGGTTCTCTTTCCTAACGGCTTTTGTCTGCATTCTCCTAGAAATCAAACGGAGAATTAGATGTTGATAATGTTGATGCTGATGACTGCTCTAAGTTCACAACTTGTCTGAAAGATTGGAAAAGTAATGACTTGATCGAGAGTATTCGTGATCGCTTTGTCACTGGAGATTGGTTAAAGGCAGCCCGTAGAGGTCAAGGCTCAGAAGGTGTTAATGAGGATGTAGATGATGCAGTATTTGGTGACTTTGAAGATCTGGAAACTGGTCAGAAGAATGAGAGCCATACAGGGGCTGATATTGGACAGGCAAACCAAAGCAATGAGAAAGATCTATCAACTGAGCAGCGTAGGCTGAAAAAGCTTGCACTTCGTGCAAAGTTTGATGCTGAATATCCTTTACTTCAGAAAAATAAATCTGTGTGTGCATGTATGGAGCTGGTGTGTTTCTGTTGATGTTCATTCCATGTTGAGATCTGCCTTTTCTCATTTCCCACTTTTTGATAAGTATGCATATGCTTAGATGTATCTTCACATCATGCATATGATAATATAAATTGAGGGAAAACTGATTTTGCTGATGTTTCTCTTTAAATTCATTGTGCAGTGTTACATTTTTATTTAGTTGACAAAATTTTAGTTAGGGACAACAGACCATATATTAGTTGGAGTTTCCTGACATATTAATAGGCCACACTTGAATCTTTTGTAACCTTAACTGCATTATACTTATAATGGGTCTGAATCTTCTGATGAAGATAAAAATGATGACAAAAAATCCAAGATTCATCGTGGTCAAGCTAATGGAAGTGGATTCTTTGATAAGGTAAATTAACTATCTTGTTTCAGTTATTTTACGGCTTCTCTCGGTAAATTGACGACAAATCCTGATGTTTGGTTTTCTGTTTTGCTGCAGTTGAAAGAAGAGATGGAGCTCCGGAAACAACTGAATTTGGCTGAACTTAATGAACTTGATGAGGACATTCGCGTGGAGGTAGAAGGTTACAGAACTGGCACTTATCTCAGGCTTGAAATTCATGATGTTCCTTTTGAAATGGTTGAACATTTTAATCCTTCACATCCTATTATTGTTGGTGGACTTGGGCTTGGGGAAGAAAGTGTTGGGTTCATGCAGGTTAGTTTGGCCACCATTTTCGGTTTCTTTTCTTGGTACCTTTCCAGCCCTGTTATTGTTTTGTTCATCTTCATACTGACCTTTTGAAGTGGGTTTAGCTTAATTATGTTTATGTTAAACTAAATTTTTGTTGTTTAACTTAATTAGGAGCATTTGGATAGCAACTCAAAATGAAAAAGATAGCCTTTTGTATATTTAAAAAAACAATTACTCTTTTATTTTGAATGAAACTAAAAAAAAAAAAAATGTTGGGTTGTATTTTTAAAGTGAAAAGTAGTGGTTTAGTTTTTCTATGGATAAGCTTAAATATAGTAGGTATAATAGGTGTAAAATTATAATTAGTGGAGTAACATACCTTCTCTTTGTAATTTGTTTTAATAGATTAAAGTGGACATTCATTTTTTTTAGTCTTTTGGTCAGGTAGTAAAGATTATTATGTTATAGTATAAAATTTTCACTCTTTCCTCTGCTTTCTTACCTCTTGATACAAACTTTTCCTGCTATTGTTATAGTGTATGTTCTGTATTTTCTTAGGTTCGATTGAAGCGGCATAGATGGCATAAGAAGGTATTAAAGACTAGAGATCCTATAATTCTATCTATTGGATGGAGACGCTACCAAACAATACCTATTTATGCAATTGAGGATCAAAATGGTCGGTACCGTATGTTGAAGTACACTCCAGAACATATGCATTGTATTGCTATGTTTTGGGGTCCCCTTGCACCACCACATACAGGCATGATAGCTGTACATAATTTATCAAACAATCAGGTATCATGTTAGTCTTTTAGTTTAATTACTGTGAAAAATTTGCAAAAGCTAGTGAATGGAGCTAGGCATCAACTTTTATGATGATTAAATTTTTTTTGGTAATTTGTTGAGAATACCAAAGAGCTTTGTTGGGATATACTGTTTGTGGGGAGACCTTTTTATTTTAGTGATATGATGACTATGGGCCATTGACCTTTCAATAGAGAATAATTGCCTTGCTACAAAGCTCTTATTCTGGTGGTTATTGCTTCCCTGGATTACTTGATTTTGCTAGTTTTCCACGAGTGTGCAACTGCATGACCTCTATGTTCTTCAGTACAGTACTTTTAGTTAAAAAGGAATTATGTTATTGCAATGTAAAATTTGTCTTTCCTATCGAAAGCAAATGATCATTTATAATGGAATGCAGCATTGCTTTAAACACATAGTATCCATCTAATTGTGTGCCCGAACATGTTTTTCTTTTGTTTTTTATAAGAATCAGTGGACATATATTTCCTTTTGTGCACAATGGGTTACTTCTAGCTCTTGATATTTTGAAATGGTAGAATTATGGCATTGGATATCTTTGTTCAAAGTTGCTTCCTAATGCAGGAGGAGGTTGTAATAAGCATTAATTGCTTGTAAACAGAAGAAAGGAAACCATGTAACTACCTACACAAACCTAAAAAATTCAGAAAAGTATGAATTGTCTGGAGAAGAAACATAGATTTCATTAAGAAAAGCTCTGCCAAGATATTAGTACTTGTATTGGATTGACACCAACTACTAGGCTTTTGGAGAGTAATCTTTTAAGTGCTCAATGCTCTTCCTTGGCCTCTGAAAGCATTCAAAGCATTAAGTTCCCTTACTTCCAGCAAATATGTATAGTGCACCAAGGTCCATTATGAAACAGAAATGTTGCTCTGCTCTTTTTTCGATGGCTTTCTGGACCTTTTTTCAAGTGTTTCAAATCAGTTACTTGGGCGATTTTTGTTGTAATTTAGATGGCTTTCTGTGGTTTAAGTGCTTTCTGTTGGTTGTTCAGGAAGCATTTAGGATCACAGCAACTGGAACTGTGCTGGAGTTTAATCATGCTGCTAGGATAGTGAAGAAGATCAAGCTAGTTGGCTACCCTTGTAAAATTTTTAAGAAGACAGCATTAATCAAAGACATGTTCACTTCTGATCTTGAAATAGCCAGGTTTGAGGGTGCTGCTGTCCGAACTGTGAGTGGAATCCGTGGACAGGTTAAGAAGGTATTTTTCTTATCCAAGATTATTAAATCCTCTGGAACTTGTTATTTTCCATTTTTTCCTGATTGCAAGACAGTCTATCCCATGCTTTTTCCTATGCAAACAAAATTTTCATGATAATCAGTGGTCCTTATGCTAATGCTTTGAATTTGACATGAGATGGAGTTGATTGATTGATGCCCCAATGTGTTGCGGCTTGGGGTCAGGGAAGAAACAAAAAAGAATAAACTACTACCTAGGTTGTGTGTGCGCGCGTTTTTTTTCCCTTCTTTAATCTCTTATCTTTTTTCCCTTCAAAACCCTTCTTGGAGAGGGATTCTTGATGTTCTGTGAAGCATTATTATATCATTATGGGATCTGTCAACCTAGGAAGAAAATACTCTTGAATTGCTAGCTACATGCTTGTGGTACTTTTATGTGAATATTTTTGTTTGTTCTGATTGGCATTAACTAGTGGGTTTGAAGGTTTCATAACTTTTTTATTTCACCTTTCTTCTTTTTTATGTTATAGGCTGCAAAAGAAGAGTTTGGTAACCAACCCAAAAAGATGGGTGGGCTTACTAAAGAAGGCATAGCAAGGTGCACCTTTGAAGATAGGATCTTGATGAGCGACATAGTTTTTTTGCGTGCATGGACGCAAGTTGAAGTACCTTGCTTTTACAACCCATTAACCACAGCTCTACAGCCACGTAGCCAGACCTGGCAGGGGATGAAAACAGTTGCTGAGTTGAGAAGAGAACTTGCCCTTCCAGTGCCTGTGAATGAGGATTCACTGTATAAGGTATTATTATTTAGATAAGCAAGAGAAGGTTTCAACGTAATTAGTGGTTCAATAGTCTCTTACATTTTGTTTGATCCATTCAACAGCCAATTGAGAGGAAGCATAGGAAGTTCAATCCATTGGTTATTCCAAAGTCGTTACAGGCTGCTCTCCCATTTAAATCAAAACCGAAGGATATTCCTTCTCGAAGGCGGTCTCTTCTTGAAAATCGTAGAGCTGTAGTCATGGAGCCCCATGAGCGCAAAGTTCATGCTCTTGTTCAGCACCTTCAGCTTATAAGACACGAAAAGGTACTCTTTTCTTTTATCTGCTGCTCCAACCAAAACCGAAGCATGCAGCTTCTACTTCCTCCGAGTACTTTTCGCTTGAAACAATAGAATGTTGTAGTTTGATGATGCTCGAGCCTTTTACAAAAAATGTTGAAATTTTTATAGTTTCAGAAATAAAGACCAAAACAGCATTCATAAATGAATTAGTGGATTAGTATTAGAGGATTTAATTAATTAAGACTATTAGATTGTGATAGTACTAAGGGGATAATAATTGTATGAGATGACAATCAAATTGAAGAAGAAACTACATAAAAGCTGACTTGCTTTCATAAATAAGTTTTTTCCATGATTTTCTAATATCCTCCTTTTCAGATGAAAAAGCGCAAACTTAAGGAGCAGGAGAAAAGAAAAACCTATGAAGTAGAGAAGGCAAAAGAAGAGCAGGTGTCCAAGAAACGTAAGAGAGAGGAGCGGCGAGACAGGTATCGCAAGCAAGACAAACTCAACAAGAAAATGCGACGTGAATCTTGAACATCATGCATAATTTGCTGGGTTCACCCACCGAAGGAATGCCTAGGTAAAGTATCTAATATATCATGTATTGTTGTTTGGTTAGTATAAGTTCTTGATAACAAATGCTGACTGGGAAAAGGAATCAACTAACCAAATTTTGTTGGCAATATGGCATGTAAGTGTTTGCTACTCTTTTGCCATTGCTGCTCCTACAGCTCTTTGGTTGAGCAGAGGAAAATTTTTGTTAGCTTTTCTGAAATATAGATTAACACATGGAATGTACTGGTTCACGAACAAAATTTTAGGATTGAGAACATGAACAATTTTCAAATTGTATAAACAAATATTTGAACAAACTCTGCACAAAATTTTAGAATTGAGAACATGGACAATGTTTGAGTTATACTAACGAATTTGAATATTACAAGTTATGTATATGTTATTAGTTGGATAATTTACTAATTTAATATATAATTACATATATTATGGGTAACTAGTTTTTTAACTTTTTGTACCAAAATTTATCAACCAACTCTTTTTAAAGATTATCCTCCAATGACCCTGCGGGATAGTAAGTTCCATTTCTTCCATTTAGGATCATTTAATCCAATTTCCAACATAAAGACTTTCCATAAGCCCATCTGAAAGTTCCATTTCCTTTAGGTAATTCATATTCCCAATTCCCTTCATACATATTCCCATTAGTCTATTAGGGTACAAAGTGTTCTAAATATGTCTCAAATTATATGACATCTTTTAAATCAATCCACATTCAATTTAATCTTTGTTCGAACTGGGTTGATCTCTTGTAGGAGGAAGCTCTAATTTTAAACAGTTGTATACGTGAGTCAATGTATAAATCTTTAACCTTATTTAAGTTAAAGAGATTTTTTACTAACTCACTTGCAGATTGGGTTAATCGAATACAATTTCCCTTTACCACAAATGTCCTCATATTTCCATTCTCCCTCATAATAATTCCCATTATTTCATTGGTATTTTCCATGACCTTGTAACCCATGACACCATTCTCCATCATAGATAAAATAAATATTTATGTGGAGGGAAAATGTTACATATTTATTTTGTCTTTTGCTTTTGATACCAAAAGACACCCACATCAGAATAATTAAAATAATTGATATGTTAGAACAAAAAGAACATAAAGAAATCTAAAAAAATAGAGAAAAATATTTTTTGAAAACAAACTTATTTTATTGAAGTTGCACAATACTTCATAAAAGACAAGCACACATTCAAGAGATACATTAGAAATACACACTTCATCCCTTGAAAACCTTTGGGTTGCAATTGTTACAAATGCCGCTATTTATAGGACTCTTGGGCGGATTTCAAATTCGGAATTGAAAGGATACAAATACTTTTATAAGAGTACAATAGTATAAAAGTATGTAATGCGGGAATTATCTTATCCTCTACAGTGGTATTTGATAAGATTTTCTATATAAAGTAGATTCTCTAGGACATGTATCCTTATGGAAGTCATGGCCTTCTGCTTTGTTGTCATATTCTGACTCATCATATGACATTATTAGGAAATCTTTATATGTCTGAGCGGGATAATACAACATCCTGTCCATTGTGGTTGTACTTGTGGAATTTGTGGTTCTAGATTAGCACTTGCGCCTGATAAGGGTGGAGGGTCGAGTTTGTCCTTTGGTTGAATCGTGGGAGCACTTGTCTTGGAATGGAATCCAAGGAAGTTCTATTTTTTTCACAAATATTTTCCAAGATATTTTCTATTGCCTCTGAAAATAATTGTTGTACATACGCTTGTTGAGGCCGGGTTCATGCTGAACCATACCAAAATCTCTTTTGAAGGGAAATAATATATTCTTGAATCATTTGAGACTGAAATATTAATGACTGGTATGTGGAAGGAAAATGTCACAATTTATTTTGTTCTCCACTACCGTATTATTCTTTAACACCGCCATCCGTGTCTAAGATTCATCATCCAAGAACGGCCGTATGTATCCCCCCCCCCCCCCATTAGCACTTGTATATGTATGTATCTTCACCATCCATCTTGAAAAATTACCTTCGTAGATGGCCCCCTGAAAATTCCTTTCCCCATTGTTTTGCCTCGAAACCATTCTTCGTATTGGAAATCAATGGTAGATTAAAGATTCTAACTTTTATGGAAAAAAAAAAAGAAAAAGTCCTACGATCCTAGATGTGGGAAGAGGAAAAAAGGAAAAAGAAATAAAAATAAAAATTCAATCGTGATTCAAGACATTAGAAAACCACGTTCAGGGACCCTCTCTCTTCATTTGAAAAGGGTTTGTCATATTTGGACAAACATTGTTGTTAAATTTTGAGGTTTTGTTAGAGAGAGACAGCAAATCCATAAAGACCCTATGATCATGGAGAAGAGAGGAACACGTGATATGTGTTTGAGAATAATACAAAGGTTCAACTTATAATAACGAAAGGAAGACTGATTCGAAGGTACTTATTCTATAATTAGTAATACTGCCCCCCAAATTTATTATCTATTTTACTTTTGCAGGTGGTTACTGAATCAACTC